>BEXV01001704.1:73746-83859 GCA_003118195.1 Hemicentrotus pulcherrimus
GCGCCTCCTTGAAAAATTCCTGCGTACGTCCCTGAATGGAAGTTACAAACTGATTCAGCTGAGGAAACAGGTTTGAAACTGAGTCACATCTATCGGATGGTGACGTTCAAATAATCATATCTGATTGAAACATGTCTGTAAAAACTTAATACACACACGCACAAACACACCTTTTAGAAATATAAATGGGCGCTTATCTGAAGTAAAAGAGGGCACCTTTCCCATGTAACAAGGGACACTTTAGGGGTACTTGAAAAAGTAGGGGGCACTGTGTCCCTCGCCTCTGGATATGGGACAGATGGTAAGGGATAGGGGTAAATATATGCTTGGTGGTATGGCCTAGTACGTTAAGGAGAAGGTGGTAGTAGAGATGGGACGAGATGTGGTGGTGGTGGTATGGATTGGGTTTTGGTTGTAAGAGTATGATTATGAGATGGGGTGGGGTTGGCGTTAATGGGGGTGTATGAAAGTACAGTATGAAAGTGATAGCTAGTCGGGGTTGGATACTGATCGTTGGGTGATGGTGCTGGTGGGGGCTGTGGTAAGGGATGGGGCGAGATGCGGTGGAATGGTTTGTGAGATGAGGTTGATAATACAGTACGGTAGGATGGAGGTGTTCGTCGAGGTGCGATGATAGCAAAATGTGGCGTTGGGAGGGGTTGCAATTAATAATGGGTTTGTAAAATCTGTGATTCATTTGTTCAGAACCAGAAAGACTTACAGAGTAGTCATTTATGGCCATACATGATATGCTAAAATACAATTGGGGGAGGGAATAGGCGGGTCATGAAATACCGTTCATTAGTGGTATTTTATGATCTTGTTCTAATACTTGTTTCAAATACACTTTGGCTCTTGTTTTATTATGTATTGTACTATTTGTTTAAATATATATATATATTATATTGTTTTACATTGTATTACATTGTACTTAATTGAATTATGTAATACAAGGCTCTCTTGCCAAGTCCTTTTTATGGTACTGAAGAGACTACCCTGAAAAATAAATAAATAAATAAATAAATAAATAAAATGTAATACATAGATGCAGCTTCAGGATCTAAAATTAAGTGCATTGTGACTACACATGTAGGCATACTATTTCTGCACTTCCTGCTTCTTATTCCATTTCATCAGCAAAATCACTTGTAATTCTAGCAAGAAGTTCTTTAGGAACAAATACATAGTATGCAAAAAGATAACACGAGAAGACCGATTCATTTTTGCATTAATAACTGTTCTGTTTTATTGTCACAAATCTTGTCGGAATTATGTATTTTTGTCTAATAATCACCGAGGTAACCCTCCCCTTTCTGGTCGATATAAAAGATCCATGAACCAGGGATCCCATTTTACACAAAAAGAACAAAAATATGAAAAGCTGAAAACTATGTATACTTTTATTCCCCAGTACGTGGAAGTTTGACGATCGACCACACATGAAAGGCTCCCTCTAAGTACAAAGGTATGTAGTGGTGTGCAGTTGACATGGTTTGACCAATTAGTTTAATGTACGAGATTAACTGCATACATTACCCTTACAATGAGTGATCTGATTTTGATTTAAAAATTGCACACACGCTATCATTACATGAAGAGCTCTGTTCACACAAAGCTCTATTATCAACAACATACATCAATGTCTCTTCCCCCACTCACTTTACTTTCAATGTGAACAGGGACGACTATTATAATATTGGATTGCTTGGTATCAAAGTGATCTTCTTCCTATCTCATAAACATGCATTTGGTGAAAGAGTGTAAGCAACATACAACATAGGACTACACTACAGAAAAAACACATCAGAGGGACTAGGCAAAGCCTTTTCAAAAGGGGGGAAAGTAATCACAACTGAGCAATGTGTACTGATGTATCGGAACAAAGACGACTACAAAATTTGGAAACAGATGTACTCGAGAACTGGACCCGACGAGTGAGTGAACATTACATGCCATACATCTCCCCGTGCTCATAAAAGGAATGCAGATGTGCCATTCACAAATTACTAATCCTGTTTTCAAAAAAATTATCAGGATCATCTCATTTATCAATTTTCTCTTTTTTTTATCATGAAAAACTGTACATAATTTAAACAATCAAATAAACTTCACATGCTGGCACTGTATCAAAAAGAAAATACATGTATAACAAAGACTTCTCAAATATGCTTGCTTACTTGCACTAGTAATCCAAAATATTTGGCACACTTTGGGGGGTTATGAAAAGTGGGGACAGACAATTAGACCAAATGTACTAAAAAATGTGCCAAATGTTTTGGAAACTATTTCAAATTCTGACCTAAAAAAATTATAGGCAAGTTAAGCTGCTTCCAATTGATTAAACTGTACAATTTGCTAGGCATTCATTCAAAAAGTGACCAGATAACAATAAAATATCTTGTATTAAACAGCTCATTGACCTATGGAAAACACATGCACTTCAATTTTGAGACATTTTGAGACATTTTGAGTGAATGTGCAACAGATGATCTTGAAGTAGAGGAAATTTCAACCACCACAGATTCCTTATACTACACAACATCACGACTATATGAAAGTATCATACAACGTAACAAATCCATAGAATTATTCGATGAGAGGGATAAATAACATGAAGACGTGAAAAGAATGTGTAATGATGGGATGAACATGAGAAAGTTTATACAATGACGTTCAATCATCTTTTTTGTATTCTTCTCTTTACGGCACCCAATCACACACTTAGTATCGAGTCCTCTCTTTGCACAGTCTCCATAATCCAGTGGATTAAGGAATAGATTAATAGATAAGCAAAAGTGCATTAGTTTATCTCCTTACAGACTTCCTCTTTCAGACCATAATTACAAGCAAGGTAGCAGATTTATTCTAGACATTAAAATGGGGAGGGAAACTTCCCTCTCCTCATTCTAGCGCAACAAAGTGATTTTTTAAATCTCAAACTTGTCCTCAACTTCTACCAAGAAAAAAATACTCTAAGGAGGACACAGATTGCTCAAAGCCATAAATATTGGGAAGAATTATCAAGTCTGTGGCATATACAAGAATTTGATGAGAGAAAGGGCATTACACAACTAACACCTACAGAATCAAAGGATTTTTTTTCTCATCTACTTGGTGAATTGATTAGAACAATAATAACTACATTGTGCATACATTATCCTTGAATTTCAATCAATGCATGAATGTCAATGAAGGGTTTAGATTTTTTTCTTATTTTCTTTATTAGTAATTTACATCACACCTTCCAATAACATAAATATCCGGCAATAAATCTTTAGATTTCTTCCAATTTTATGGCCCATATTCTAAAAAGCGGACTAACAACAAATGACTTCTGTTATGTAACCATCTGAAGTGAATCTAGTCATGAAATGGAACTGAGAAATTGATTTCATGACGCCAAATTACAGAATAAAAGTTATTTGTAAACAGAGAACACTTGGCACTCCATAGTCAGAGGTCTAACGCAAGTTAAGCCACCCACTTAGTCTGAGTGACTGGGTCCTACTCAAGTTAGTCCGCTTTCTTGAATCCCAGGCCAAAATATTTTAAATTTCTTCTTCCTGAGGCGTCTTAAGACTTTCCAGACACAATTAACATTCATGCATTCTCGCTATCGCTCTCTCTCTCTCTCTCTCTCTAACACCTCTCACACTCACACAACCGTCTCACTCTCAAGTCAAGACAATTTAGCAATACATGACAATCATTCTTTCCTAGGATGTGACTAACATGCTATGCTTTACATGCAAGTATCAGAGAAAAGAACCAATATGCCCAAAGGAATTATCCCCCAGAATAAAATGAATGGAATAAGAATTTCAGCAATAAGGAGGGAGGGAATCATGTTTTTAAATAAAAGATCACTGATAAGCTAACGATTGGCAGCCACAAATGACACAGATACAACATGGATACTGTTCTGAGCACACACACTTCCTAATACATTATATTTTTCAAAATTTTGATAGCATTGCTAATAGTAATACTCTTGATTAAACTGAACCATATCTGCTCCCGTTTTTGACCTGCTTTCTTTTTTTAACGATTTAGACTCTCATTAATCTACAAGGCACCAAGGTTATAAACCAGGAGAGTTTCACAATTATTCACTAGTAAGACCGAGTCAATTTGGATATCATAACATGGCGGTGAAGGTTGGTCAGACTATAAACAGAAAAAATACTGTTAGAGGTAACTTTAATACTAAATATAATATCATGATTACAATAGGAATTCTTTCTGATGCCCATTATTTCCTCCAATAATAAAATAAAGCTCTAGGAAATGGCTGTTAGCTGTTGGGATAGTTCCTTTACAATTTACATCTTTTTCTCTGTACATAGTTTGATGGTCAGCTATTCTGACTAAGAATAAAAACTCGTCTCTGATATTAAGCATTATCTATTTAATGGCACATGTTCAACTGTTAAGTAGAATAAATTATCAACTGTACACAAGTATTGTTGAACTTGATTTGACATTCAACACAGCCTTATCTGATATCCAAATTGACTCAGGAACCCTGAAAACATAAAATAAAGTCAACTTTGTGTCCTTTGGCATAAGAAGCATATGAGCTAATGAGTGTAATGACTCCTCCAAAACAGACACAATCATATACATAAGAACCCCCTCCCTAACACCCAACCCCCCTCTCAGGTTTAAACAGTACATGACACTAACACAGGAATAACAACCACATAAGACATGTACGATTACACAGGGAAAAGCATGAAAATAAATCTTATTATCAAACGAACGGGGCACAATAATGCCTAGACAGATTATTAAAATACACCCCTTAATTGCATTTCTCAGTACTAGACTATCACAAGTTTCAAAAGAAAGTTTGTTTGCATACATACAGTTATCCATCCTCCAACACACCTGCCAAAGAAAATTGTTCCAATGAGAATCTTATTTCAGGAATATGCACAAACAAGTGCACATCTAATGGCATCTAAGTCTTTGTTTTTTCAATAGTGGACATGTACTTGTACTGAACCTGAACCATTGTCAGATTCTAGGTATCCCATCCCATTATAAGAGACACACACTCTTAGGACCGAATTCACAAAGGAGGTTTACATTTAACCCATAGTTTAAATCCTCATTTACATAACCCATGGTTTAAAGTTAGCATGAAATAAGCGCAACACAGTCAAGAGGTCCAATATTAGACACACACAAGGCAAGGCACCCTTATTTTTGCACTTATTTTAAAACCATGGGCTATGTAAATGAGGGTTTAAAACATGGGTTAAATGTAAACCTCCTTTGTGAATTTGGGCCTTAGAATTTAAATATCCCTGTTTTCTTACCATTCACATTTGTACACCAGCTACCATGACAAACTACATTAGATCGCTGAAACAAACAGAGATTGCCATAACTAGTTTTATATCTTTCGGTCCCTACCCTTCCCTCGAGTCTATCCCAGTGTCACATGTCTAGCGTTGTGGGTTGTAGCTACGTCCGCTGCCGCTACCTCCTTTGCCAACACCACCGCCGGTGCTACCACGTCCTCCGCCACGTCCCATGGAGCCCCCACGGGGTGGTCCTCCGCTGCCTGGTCTTGTGTCACCACGAGGGAGACGAGGGGGCCTCATCTCTCGGTTCTTCTTTTCTTCTACGTTAAAACGATGTTCACCACGGAAGAAGATCGGCTGAAAAGAGTATAAACAAGTTACAAGATTTTTAAAACAAATCCATGAAAAATGACTGGAAGGAGAGAAGATAACCATGTGAATATGAAAGACAGAATGGCACAATTAGGTTTTAAAGCCCATCTGTACTAGTTTACAGAAGGGATTAAACCACCCTGCAAGGTCACTGACAGGTGGTTATCTCATCAAATCAGCTCTCACTTAACATAAGAAAATAAGGATCATGGGGGACCAACGGGCACCACTTAGGCATTGTCTTCTATATAGAGAAAACATGAAGCTACAAGTAGTACAGTGGGGCATTGAATAATTAATATCAAACTTTACAGTGATTAACTTTCAAATTGCAAAGCCGTATCACCTGTGTGATGAAAAAATTCTCTTCAATCAAATGACATCTTTTCAATCAGGGTGGAATATGTCAACTTGCAGGACTTGCAGGACAATTCTCTAATCTGTCTTCAATTTTCACCCATTGCTTGATGCTCTAGAAGGGCAAACTAATCAGTGTATGTTTAATAGCTGTTCTATATTTGACATAACTCAAATAAAGACGTCACCTGCATGTACCTCACTTTAATAAACAAAGGGAAAGGTTAGATTTTCTCTGAAGAATAGGAAAGACAAAATTATTTTTATTGATATTACCTTAGCCCTCTTCTGCTTGAGGATTTTCTCCACCGGCTCGGAGTCGTCAAACACAATGAAACCAAAGAATGGTAGCTTGGGTCCAGAGTTCCGGTTAATCCTCATCTCAACAACTCGCCCATACACTGCGTAAACAAACAAACAGTCAAGAATTAAATACAAGTCTGTGGGTCAACTAGACATGTACGTCAAATTTGGAGTATCAAACAGAACCGTCACAAATTTTGTTAACAAACAGAAATGAACATCAATTTACACGATGCAATAAATTAGTATCTTACATGTTCACATAATAATCCAGTATCATTTTAAGTGTGACAGTTGATGCAGATTTCTTTTAGTTCCATCTTGAAAGCATTCAATGTCCCTATGCAAAATTCAAAAACATCAATATTATCCCAAGATCCAAATAACTAGGGTCTCCAACCTGAAAATATTGAGTGAGCAAGGGTGAAGGGAGAAAAAAAAATCACTTCTTTAAATCAGGGCCCAATCTAATAAAAGAAATGTTATTTATCGCAAATGATTTGCAATTGATATCAATCGCCTCCCCCATCTCTGTAGTACAGAGTAGCCATTGATATCAATTCCAACTTATTTGTAATCAATCGCAACTCTCTTTATAAAATGGAACTCCGCAGCTCTACTTAAGTAAAGTGACAAACCTGAGAAGAACTCCTTGAGTTCATCATCATTAATGTCCTGGGGTAGGTTCCCAACAAAGAGTTGATGACTGTCTGGAAACCTTGCTGAGGATGGTCCCCTTCCCTTATCAAGTCCATCCTCGAAACCTCGTCTGCCACCACCTGTACTTGGTCCACCGGTCATGCCTGGGTTGGGGCCAGGACCAGAACCCATCCTCTCTGGGGGTCCACGGCGCTCCCTTCCCCTGGGTTCCCTCTGGGCCAGGACCTCTTTCCCCCTTGGTGGGGGGTCACGGGAGAGAGTCGTCATGCCTCCGATTGGCTCAATTGGCTTGGGGGCTAATACCTGGCTCTGGAAAAATGAAGTAATGGCATGATGAGCTCCACTCGCGTGATTACATTTCATATTGCCTTTACATGACATAATCATCCTTGACTTGCCTGTATTTCATTGTAATTGATACAACTTCTTGATGATTTTTTAAACAATGAGTGAAGCTCCAAATATTAGACTCAACTCAGATTTTCATAACATTTTGGGGCTTAACAAAGAATAAATGTGTTTTTCCTATCCATACAATGTTTTTAGGCAATGCATATGCCAAATTCATCATGGAAAGCATCTCGCATTAACAGTCAAAACTTGTTTTCCCCTTTTTTTAAATTCCTTTCTGGGTTAAACTTCATATACCATTTAATTTTATTGAGATGAAGAAAACAAATAGCAAGGATGGGCATTTTGTTCTCAACATTTTGCTCCAATGGAGTAGTTAAAGCGAACAACTTGATGAAATGGATGCTATATCTGACTTCACATAAGATTAACAGTGGGGCAGAAGATGGTATAAAATAATAATAATAATAATCAGTTTTTTTATATAGCGCATATTAGAATCACTAAGCGCTTCCAAAAACTTGGAGATTACCCCGGCTACCCATTAACATCACCTGGGTTGAGTGTGGCAAATGTAGATTGATGTCTTACCAAAGGACATTAGCACAAATGTTAGGGGATGTAGAGAAATGTAGCTTACCGGTGCTGCCATGGGTTTGCTTGCCAAACCAGAGCTCGGAGCTGTTTGTCCTCTGGCTCTCTCTGCCCACGAGAATGTCTTGGGTGCTGTGAAGGAAGCATCACATGAACAATATTTTAAATTATCTAAATGGCTGGATGTCATGTCAGTAAATGTCCATGGCATACACACTCAGGTTCCATTGCTTAGATAGAGGTGTGTCTGTGCTGTACCTTTGAACTTGTCTTGAACTTAGTTTCATCTGGCATTATTTCTTGATTTTGTACAGTGGAGAGTGGCTCTTAACCTTAAACCTAATCAGCTCTGGGGGAGGGGGGCATTATGGCCCCTCTATGTTTATTCCGATTGTTTGAGAATGTGTAAGGATGATGCCCCGCCAATTCGTGACTATTTTCTTTCGAGTCTTGCGCGTCTTTTGAAACAATTTTTCTGAAAACCGGACCTACCTTTACAAGGTCATATTGCTTGCCCAACTTCATCACACATATTTTGTTGTTTTTTACACGTTCCAATTAACAGTTATTTCTTCGAATCAACAAAACTAGCTATGATGAGGTTACAATGTTTTGTACTCTTAGTAACTTTTAATTAATTAATTTCTTCATCTTGTGCTTACTGTTATCGATAGGCTCCTCTACAGGAGGCTTCTCCACCTCCACCTGCTCCAGCACCTGATGGTTCTCTTCAGGAGGGGGAGTAGGAGCCCTCACAGGCTGCTGCAGGTTGAGGGAAGGATCTTCCATCTCCATCTGTGGCTCCGGTGAGAAGCTTTCTACCTCCGGGGCCGCAGTCTTGATGGGGGTATTTTCAGGAGACTCCGGTAGAGCCGACCCATTGCTGTAAGGAGAGAAAAAACATGAAATTTCAAATTTGTATGGAAAATTGGAGATATCACTGACTAAATGGCTATTTTTGTAAATATGAAAGTAAATACGATTTTACATTATTTTACTCTGTATTTCGTTGTATGATGAATGCATATTTAAAGTAATTTAGTTATTACGCTGCGATATGGTTTTTTATACATACCAATTCAATTTAATTCAACAGACACAGCCAAGAAGAAATAATAACTTATGTTCTTCAATTTTTTTCATTTTTATGTCTATATTGGATAGAGTAATAGTAGTCTCAAACAGACGATGCAAAATGCAGGTACAAAACCAGAGTCGAAATGCTAGCACCTCAAGTGGAATGCATCCTTCAATACTTGTATTTTCCTGATATGATTTAAAGTCTAAGTCTCCTAGATGCTCTAGAAAACGGTTATGCTTCCCTTCTCAGCACCTGGGTAAAAAAATTGTCGCTGAGCAGAATCTTGTGACCTTATCTTATGATTTAGCAAGCAAACCGCCCTGTCTATAGTAGAGTCCTACCTTACTGGAGGCTGGGGCTCGTAGAATGACGGAGTAACCTGGGGTTGTGGGGGATCCTTGGGGATGATGACATGGGGCTCTGGGGTGGCAATCCTCTGCTGCTGTTCAACCAAGCTGATCTCCTCACGTATGCCATCAGAATCAACTACTTGAGGAAAAAAAGAAAAAAAAAGAACATGTTCTTCCTCAAAATACTAGTTGCTACATACAACAAAAATATTATTTTTTCATTATTTTATATATTTTTTAAATCAGCAATTTCCTTTGCTGACACGCTTTCTCCTACAAATGTGTCATGTCGTATCATTTGAATATATACCCTTGCACTCTTATGAGCAGTTTTTAAGCAAGACACTGCTTGTTCTCTGCATGGCATCTGCTAGATAGTCACCAAGCTTGATAGATAAAATATTTTACCCAAATGGACCGTGTGCGTTTCAATCCACCAAGTTTAATTTCTTCTTCATTCAAGATAAGGTTGAGTCCTGGTCATGTGATTGTATTGTGAAAGAAACATTGTGAAATCAATCAGAAAAGGTTCATCATCTACATGTAGCATATAAGTATTAGTGTGTAAAGCAAGGTTCGGGAACTGTCAAAATGATAAGAAATTTGGCCCAGTCTTGGAAAAGTTACAAGCACTGACCACAGAAAGATGTATATGGTCCTACACGAACATGTGGCATAAAAATCTGTCCCGATATTGACAGATTTGTATGTTACATGCCATACCTAGAATATT
>BEXV01001705.1:11265-25674 GCA_003118195.1 Hemicentrotus pulcherrimus
CACGCACACATTTTCTTTAATTCATACCTCGGCCAACCGCGGCTACAACCAAACACATCCAAGCCTCGTTCAGTTTTCTCATGTTTTTATTTGTGACCAATGGCCGTTCCAAACAACATTGAATTCACATTTCAATGCTATCCATCGGAAAACCGACATGTATTTCCCTACAATATAATACAATAGTGACATGGACTGCGTGCTATTTACAACACTATGATAATATACTACAATTGCAATTAGAACCGGAATGCTACTCTGATAATAAACTGGCTTTAATAATGGAGGGCGTAAACATGAGAGAAACAGATCAGAGAAACATCGAGTAGAATCCGGTTAAGGAGAAGACCGGGGAGAAGAGAATGATGCCGTTTTATATATGCGATTGATCAACAATAAATCTGGGTAGAGTTTCGCGAAACCGTTATAAAAAAACTCGCCGATAATTAACCCATCGAAACGTTTCAATGGGATTTCGTTGAACTAATTATACTTATAGCGGTTCTGTGAAATATTAAATGCCCTTGGAACTCAATTGTCAACATCTCAAATGTTTTAATGACTTGTAATTCATATATGCTATTTGGATTTTTTCGTGCCCAGGATATAAATGTTTAATTGGACCGACCATTCTCCTTCTTACAAAACCTCTATAACAAAATGGATGTATTCCTTTGTCAACAACCAATACAATGTAACATCTATGAGACTTTTACGACATAACATTACGGGAAAGTGCTTAGAACGTAAATTATACATCAAAAAGTTGCCAATTTGTTCAAATGATGACAACTCTTAAGAGCTACAAACTTCCGCACCATTTTATCAGATTTTCCTTACACCTCCACTGCGCCGTTTCTTTCATTTTCTGCTTTCAATTAAAGCCGGATAACGACGGAGTGGAGTTTGTCTTTATGAATTTGGAGGGCTATTCAGTAAAAATACTATCTAATAAACAGATTAACAAAACAAAACGGCACATATCACAACATATTGAGGTTCATTATACATATCAACTTCAAACAAAAGTCTCATATCTTACTACCAGTCATAGATTGAAATCAAAATTAATCTATGGCTGGTAATTAAAGAGTAATTGAATTATTAATATTGATATTTTAATTTTTTTTTAAACATGTGTACAAAATTACCAAGTACAATTGTATTCACTAAATGGTGTGTGGAACAATTAACATGTTCATAACATGTGTTACATTTATTCCAGAATCTGGCCAGGTTTAACAAACTAGCTCTTCTATACGCGATCACTCCCGTACCTGCCTCAAACCGAAGAGGGCGTGAACACATCCCCAAATGTGTACATGCCTAGCCCAAATCGTGAGGTCACAAAGTCGGGGAGCACGCCATCTTCGATCGAGATTGTTAAAATCAATCCTTCCCCTCTCCTGTGTTATGAAAATGAGAAAGGAAAAAAAAAACAACACACGATTTCTTGTCTAATTAAACGGCCACTTGTACTCTCCGAAACAATTATGAATAAATACATCCATTTCCAATTGTTATTTTGTCTGGAGTTATATCTCCTTACAGCTATATACCTCCTTACAGCTATATATACCTCGCCCAGCATAAGACAGAAATTTGAACTTATAATCTTTGTAAATGCAAAAGTGTATATATATGTTTTTTTATCAATAATAACTGACGGGGATAGGGTAAGTTCTGCGAGATAGACATACAAAATATATTTCCCATAAATAATTCTGAGTTAAATTTTACCATTAACAGAAACTTCATGACTATTCATTTATTTATATACTTTTGTAAGATACATTTCCTGAACTCAAAGAAACAGTGACCCATTCCTGCACTCTTTTCAAAGGGGGTAGTATTCCCCAAACTGTTAATGTTTATGTTGGTAAAAGGATTGTTGATTTATTAGTTAATTATCATAATAAATCTAAATTAGGACAAGCAATAAGTCAATTTCTTCACAAAATGCGACACTTTGGGCTTCCTTCACTGAGACGTGCATTCATGAAGGGGGTTTAAAATCTGAAATGATTGAAACAAACTTCATTGATTTGTCAATGCTACCTCGACACACCATTTTACACACTATGAACATGACTGACAAAGAAAGCGGACAAAATATACAGTTCCTCAGGTAGACAAAGGAACATCCCTTCACTGCTATTATGTAAAAAGGTGAATATGCATGTGACACCTGTTCTACACATTTTTACATAATAGCAGCGAAGGGATGTTCCTTTGTCTACCTGAGGAACTGCATATTTTGTCCACTTTCTTTGTTAGTCATGTTAGTCATGTTCATAGTGACAGTCAGTTATAATTAATAAAACCATTTTAACTTGGTAAATATCGTCTTAACGGTAGTGGCCGAGGGAGACAGAAATATGCAGTGAATAGAGATTGTTACCTTATCTCACATATATAAAATAACGATACAGCATACATAGGAGCTTTGTTATCAATACATGTAGTGTTAACAATCTCATATTGACCAAGGGAGATAGAAATATGCAGTGAAGAGAGATTGTTACCTCATCTCACATATATAAATCAATGATACAGCATACATGAGAGCTTGGTTATAGTGTTAACAATCTCATATTGAAGATGGCTTGATTCATACAGTTAATTAGAAACATAAAGACACCGTGTACAGTATAAAAAAGGATGACATATACATTAAAGCAATCTTATATACAACACATGAAAAAAGAAGGTTTTCTTTTACAGGGCATAGACAACATATTTCTCACACAGAGATGGTTAAAGGACAAAAGAAAGATTTACTGCTACTTTTTTGATCAGTTCTAATAAACAATGTAAATCATTTTAGCTCAGAGAACTAACAGTCATAGATAAGCTGGCATCCATGCGCATTTTCATTGCTTAAGCCAAGGGCTAGTTATATAATGAAACATGTACCTACAATAAATAAGATAAAATACGCGCGATTTGTTTTCTTTACTCCTAAGAATAGTCAACCAGGGGGGTGTTTCACAAAGATCCTTAGTTGAACTTCACACTAAGTTAGACTTAAAAATTATGGAGAGCCATTTGTACCCTTAAAATAGAATATATTCAAAAGCGAAAATTCAAGTATTTTTAATAGAATTTTCATAAATTCCAAATACAATCCTTGATATCAGAAAATAAGAATGATTTGAATCAACATTTTATGCCTTTTAAATATTTTCAAAGATGCTAACGGCTTTCAATAATTTTAAAGTCCAACTTAGGATCTTTGTGAAACACCCCCTGGAATAAGACTTGGGAATGGACCCCTATTGGGATTTAACACGTTTGCTTCTACAGGCTATGTAGTGCAGCTAACAGACTTTAGCCAACTTTAGCAGGTACACACGACCTACAGGATAATGCTAAAAACCAGGAAAACTTCCACAGAACTGAGAAGGCGTGCATAATGTGTAGATTTATATGTACCGGTACCTCAAAAGACAGATACGCTATCTTGCTTGCATTCAAATTTGAATATGGTGCATTTCTACAGAAGGGCGTACATGGAACAGCTTTAATAGAAAAATCTGGAAATTTAACGTAATTGAAATCTTGTAGAAACATGCTGATTGGCTTAAAGTGTACCAAGCCCCACATATATCTTGTTCTGTAAGTTAGGTCCATGTCATAATACTTCATTCAAAATACAAGCTTAGATAGACTCTCAATTAAAACAAAAGTAAGTTGTGAGTAGGCTATTCGATGCACCTGTATCTGCTCGTAAAGAGATTTTGCAAAGTTTTGATACATAACAGCATTACAAGAATGCGTAATAAAATAAAATTATGCTACACATCCACACTTATCCTGAGCTGCCGGATCAAAAATTATCCCTGTTCAACATTCAAGCACTCAAAAAGAAAAATGAATAAATATTTGTAATGCAACCCAAAACAAACTTTATAAAGATTAGATAAAGCTCATCTACTTACAAGGAATCATCAAATAGAAAAGTGAATGAATAACTTTTGTAAGTCGCAAATAATATCTCGTGAAGAAAACTGCAATCATAAATGATCCTCCGCAATGGCAGGTTGCGACGGATATAAGTTGCACAGTAATATGTTATAATTTAAACCGCAATTCTCCAACATAACTAGGTATACTAGATGTATAAATTTACAGCTTAACCTGTCAAAGCGGCCACCTCTCTATAAAAAAGACCTGCCTACACTGGTCACCTGTATTGTTTCCATTTAGTAAGAAATGTGCGTTGTAGAGCCTTTTTACAGTGGCCTGTTTTCCCAGTTCCCTTGGTCTCTTAGAAAGGTTTGCCTGTGTTGTACTTGGAGCTTTCATTACAAAGTTGGATGATATTTTTCATTCAGGACCATGAAGACACAACAAGGTAGAAGCTCTCCTAAATCTCATGTTTGGGAATGTATCACGTCAGGTTTATATGAATATAGCCACTTTCAGCGAGGCCTTTTTCATCTTGTAATTTTTTTTTTGTACTTGCTTTGGATCCAGACTGGAAAAAGAGGGACCCATTTTCAGTTCTTGCCTGATTCAGGCCAGGATAGATGGAGACCATGCTGGGCGAAGCACTTAGGCTGTAAGCATACTTTTTCTTGTATCAGAAAAAAATAGAATTAACTTGAAAAGCAGCATGAATCAATATAAAATCTTCTTATAAAAAGATCAAAGTTGTATAGCCTACATTACAGCCATTTCTAAGAAAATTAAATTTCAAAATGTGAGTAACGTCCTATTGCATACTCTGAGTGCACAAGTGGTGGGTATACATGAATATATAGGATTAACAATGCCCTAATTCTCCAAAGAAAACAAAAGTGAGTTGAGTCCTTTCAACTCTACAAAGTAAGTGGCTAAAGCACACACATGTGACCCGCTACGGCAAAACCCCACGCTTCAGTCTCAGCAATTCCCATTGACCTGTCGGAGCCTGCAAACGCATACATATTGACTTCAGGGACCAATAAGATTTTAAAATGGTCGGATAGTACATTTAATCAAAATGGTTTTGAAGATAAAATGAAGTAAAGACATCTAAAAATACTTTACCTTATTTGTTTGTAACTATGAATGCATGCACTTGTTGAGCGAAATTAGTTTAAACAATGAACATTTCTGGATGTATCGCTTGTCGTTTTCCATTTTTAATTTCCCATTCATGAGTTGATCCCTGACACATTTGGAACCGATAGAAAAAGAAAAGCATGAACATTTCAAATATGGCGGTGGTCCAAGGTACATATGAACCTGTGCATGTTTTTTGGTGTGTGAAAGTGGAACTGGAGGCTCCACTTTAAACTCTAATATCTGAAAGTTGTCATTCAATGGTTAAAATCATGAATATAGCAAATAACTTTGTCAAACTTCAATCAATTCCTTCGAATGAGGAATCATATTTAAGCTAATTTCTTACTCTTTCTAATGATACATAGAACTCCATTTTCAATTCTACCACGAAGCGTTGGGGTTTGCCATAGCAGGCCACATATATAAACAAACAAGAACTACATATACAGGTTTACTGCCTATAAAAATTAGGCAATGCATAATTATCATCAACACAATTCAATAATGTAACCATCCAACTCCAATTGCTTACATGTACATTTATTTACCTATTAGTATGTGAATACTTTGGACTAGGATTCCTGTTCCCAGTATTCATTCAAAAATGTATTTGTACAGAAGTTTGATGGGTGAACGATTCGATAATCCTAGTTTGCATATAAGACTATGCCTAGAGAATCAAATTCTTCTTCAGAACAAATTTTGATGGTTTTATTTCTGCCCTACTATGGCAAACCACATCTGAGGAAAGTTTCACAAAGGCTATTTAAGATCAACTTTAAGTCGGACTTAGCTATTTTGGTAGGCCATTCATGCCATTAGTTCCTCTAACCATTCCTGGCATTGGTTTCTCATGGGACGTACAAAGCATGGTCACTAATCTTCAGAATTTACCTTCATTACTGAAGGACAAAATATTATCTAAAGATCGTAATTGAGAGACCAATGGTGAGAGCAACCAGTGGCATAAATGGCCTGCCATAGACAAGTCTAACTTACAGTCAATCTTAGTCTTTGTGAAACACTCCGCAGGAATCATTTGCAATTGGTCATAACATTGCGAGAATTATGGCTTAAGTATCGCTTGCATTTATCCAGAATTCTGATGAATTCAACGTTGACTGGAATATCCCATAACCATCCATAGTATTCCATAACATTCTATAAGAATGCACTACTGGATAGAAATGCCTTTTAATTGCATCCTTTTAACAGGATGAGAATCACTTGCAGTTCTTCAGAATTCTCATGGATTCAAAGCTGATTGGAATATCCCATAACATTCCATAAGAATACAACACTCATTGGAAATGCCATTGTTAATGTAGTCTTCTGCCATATCATGGCTTTGTCAAAGTAGGGCAGAATTTCTGCCATGAGTTTAAGAAGAAATTAAGGATATAGGGTGCTACATATATAATCTTTTCAAAGGTAGCTTACAACTTTACAGGAAAATGATACATACATATTAGTGTTTTAATGCCGTGCATGTGTTTGTCTCCTCAAAGTCTAACAGTAACTTATCAAGCAATATAATATTTCTCAATTGTATGTCAGAGTTCATAAACTACCTTGATGGTTTCAGTGTATGTTATGGGTTGCTTCAGAGGAACCCATGAAGAAAAAGGAAACAAAAAAATTATCCTATTTATCTACAAATTTCATTCCCATTCAAAGCACTGGCAATACTTTTGAAAGTATATAATTCTTTCAAAGTGTACAGTGTTCAAGATTGATTTAAGTACCTTCAAAGCACTCTTCTATCTTGGAGTGCATTGTAACTAGGTTTGAATAATCAAAAGGTTTGAATAAGCAAACAAATACCCAGAAGAGATATCACATAGAGGAGAACAAGAGAGAGAGATGGGGAGAGAGAGAGAGACAGATGGGGAGAGAGAGAGAGATGGGGAGAGAGAGAGATGGGGAGAGAGAGAGAGATGGGGAGAGAGAGAGAGATGGGGAGAGAGACAGATGGGGAGAGAGACAGATGGGGAGAGAGAGAGAGATGGGGAGAGAGAGAGAGAGATGGGGAGAGAGAGGCAGGAAAAGAGAGTGACCATAAAGAAAAAGCAGATCGAGAACATGGGTTTGTTGGAAATGGTGAGAAGGCGAATGGAGAGAGAAAAGAGAAATAGAGAGGGGCAGAGAAAGGAGATAGGCGAGACGGATCAAAAGTGAGAGGAGAGAAAAAGAGAGAAAGAGAGGAGGGAGAAAGAGAGGAGGGAGAAAGAGAGAAAAAGAGAGAGACAGAGAGAGAGAGGGGATATAGAATGAGACAACAATCTAATGTCAATGTCCATTCATTGAATCATAGCCCCCTGCGTACAAAGTCTTTCCAAATTCTGCTGGCCCCAAACCCCAGCATACATGGAATCAACATAGCTGAACCATTTCTGAGTTCTAGCTAGCCCAACAATTATATGTAGCACCCTAATCAAATAAACAAAATAATTTATCAAACCTACCAAGAAAAAAAATTACAAAAAAAATGACACAAGATTGCACTTTAATAGTTGTAGCCGCTTTCAGCACATTGATATCGTGACATTGATGCCTAGGTTACCGTTCTCAGCAAAGAGCTGTGCGATACTGGAGTCAAAGACGAGACAATCGCTGTTCATGATGGCGGCCTGGACACCTTCGTGGATGGAGCGGGGCGTGGCTTCCCATGACAACCGTCTCCGGTGACCATTCAATTCTAACCTGTGAGGGGAAAGAGGAAGAAGAGGTCACTATTCTGGTCAGAAATGGTGCTTGGATAATAATAATATTAACACCTGTTCCTGTAGAGGCATCGTTTAACAATGTTAAATCTGAGGTGCATGGCCTTACGTGTTATCAGTGTCTGTGATATGGTTGTAAAATCAAACCCTAATAAAATTGTGCTTCAAAATGATCATCAAGTGCCTCCAAGAAGTAAAACTCTTTGAGTGACTGGTTTTACCATACTCATTTTCCCCAATATCACTACGGCAGTCCTATAAAAACCAAAAATTTGATTTCAAATCATAAATATCATGATAATCAGACAGGCGATCGGCTTGTAAAAGTCATGGGATTCTGACTGACCTAAAGGTTTATAATTATGATTGCAGCATGAGCTAAATCCAGGATTTTTTTTCAGAATCTGAGGCGATGTTACAGAGTCACTTTTAATATTAAGAGGTGTAACCATTCATTGACCACAGTGCTTAGAGTATTATTAAAACCCCGGTCATGGGATTCAATCACTATTCTGCATTCTGCACATTACAGTGCACATTCTCCACTCCCAGGGGAGCATTCCAGCTCGTCGCCTTCTTAAGGATGCTTGCATGCTAATCCAACCACATTGACGTTTGCATCCAACCAGGTACCCATTTAAACACCTGGGTGGAGAGGATCAATGAAGATTAAATGCCTTACTCAATGACAAAATTATTATAAAGCTGAAGTTGAGTTCCAGAAATAGATAAAGGTAGGTGGAAAAGCATTTTAACAAGAATACCACAAAGCATAGTAAGGAAATTGTTTTAGACTTGAAACTTGATATAAAATAACATGGAGAGTTGGGAGATGTGGTAGGAATTGCTCTATAATGATTTCTGTTCCCCTTTGGGGNATAACATGGAGAGTTGGGAGATGTGGTAGGAATTGCACTATAATGATTTCTGTTCCCCTTTGGGATGGGGGCGTGGAGTACTTAACATTTGAGAAAAAGAAACAGCAGAATGAAAATAAAATCTGACTTGAAACTTGAGGAATAATATGGAGTAGATAAATGTTGAGAGCAAGAAAGGCAATATCTCAGTTGCAAAATATTGCCTGTTTAGAGCCAGAACAGGGCTAACTCTGAGTTTAAGTATATGTGTTACAGTATAAGCTGATATTTTCGCGTACAGATATTTTCGCCAATGACAGGCTAAGAGACTGTACTGTACTTCCGTATTAATTCACTACGCCATGCCTACACGCCATGCTACACATACTATACATCGGAGAAGACACACCTCCCTGACCAGAGTTAGCTTCTGCGACATGCATACACAAAACATATCGCACAGCATCGCATCAAGCTACAAGCACTGCATCAGCACATAGGGCGCTCGTTAATGCCAATATGGGAAACCCCACTATAGGGAATTCCCGCTAGTGGCGATGACGTAGTTTTGAAAGCACATGTACTAGTTCTGTGTGACGTTGCTTACTTGTGCGGCAGGCGTTCAGGCAGTGGAAATTGTTGTGTGTGTCATGTTACAGGTAATATTTTCGCGTGTTGATAATTTCACGATAATGTGCAATTTGCGAAATTTCGCGAAAATAACAGCTTATACAGTAGCTAATGCCCTTTTCACTCCAAGCATGGACCTTGTTTCATGAAACTTGTTATCAACAAAAAGTAACAATAACTGTTAAAAGCTACTGTAATCATGGCATTTGATTGGCTAAAAGCAAATTTGTCATATAGGAACACGTTTTGTGAAACAGGGCCCTGGTTCTCAGCAGACGATACCCTTCACCTACCTATAAGCAAAATTTTCCGCTTGTTTTCTTGATCCAATTAGTTGGACGATAGCGAAGAACTGTTGCAGTCCATCGTACTTCTCCTGCTTCTCCAAGACCAGCATAAAGTGATGGCCAAAGCAGCTCTGCATCATAACCCAGTCTACGGCACCAGGGAGATTGATGTCCGTAGCGAGGAATACTATATCTTCACCTGAATATACACAAAAATAAAGAAGTTAATTCATCGATCCCTGACACTAGCATAAAGTGATGGCCAAAGCAGCTCTGCATCATAACCCAGTCTACGGCACCAGGGAGGTTGATGTCCGTAGCGAGGAATACTATATCTTCACCTGAATAGACCAAAGAATAAAGAATAAAGAATAAAGAAGTCAATTCACTGATCCTTAAGACTAGCATTACATGATGGCCAAAGCAGCTCTGCATCATAACCCAGTCTACGGCACCAGGGGGATTGATGTCTGTAGCTAGGAATACTACATGTACTGTATATCTTCACCCGAATAGACCAACAAATAAAGAATTGAATTCACTGATTCCTAAGACTAGCATAAAGTGATGGCCAAAGCAGCTATGGATCATAAACAGAATTGTTTTTCTGCTCCTCCCCCCACCTTTTAAGTAAATCACCTATAAAGATGGTCCAATGCTGAACAGTACTGGTATTACCCTTCATGTTTTTCTTGATCTACACATACATGTACATATATCTGTAAATATTTTTTGTCTAATTACCTTGCAACGTGGTGATGCTCTATAAGGCATGACTTGATAAAGGAATGCAACAGATGGACTGCCCTATTTCTTTATTTATCAAGGACTATTTTGTCAGAACTTTTGTATGCCTTGTAAGTTTTACTCCTCTTATGTGTAATTAATTATTACTCAAGGGAAACAGATAAAGATGCCACTGTAGACAGGTAGCCTTTCTGGACAGGTTCTAAAACACACATTTATTTCCCAAGAGATAAAATAAATCAATGAAAGGTATAGATATGTCAGTGGGGACACATCATATGGAATCACCCCATCTCTTTATCTAAACTTCCATGGGTGATATTTTTGAAAGCGGACTAACTTTAGTCCATGGTTTAATCTACCAACTACGCATGGAATGCCAAGTGTCCATATGAATATAGTTTTTAATAATTTGATATGACCCTACAGTGAAAAAAAAAGGGGGGGGGGCTCAGGGCAAAATAGCCCCCGAAACGCTGCAAAGAGCTCCCAAAAATCAGAAAAGAGCCCCCTTAAATTTGCATAGAGTTCAATACAAAACATATTTTAGAATGTTATTTTCATGCAGGCAAGGTTGAAAAGTAGCCCCCGAAAAATAAATATTATTTTTTCCCCTGTGCCCCTAAATAACCATGATACCATAATTATACCATGCCGGTAGTTATATTGTTGTTTATTAATTATGTAATTACTTTTCATTTTAATTAAGTGACAGATTAAATTATTCAAAAACATATTCACATGGACACTTGGCATTCCATACTTTGTCGGTGGATCAAGTTAGTTCGCTTTTGAGAATACCAGCCCATCTGTTTACCTTGTAACGTGGTGATGCTCTTGTGAGCATGCGTGAGATGAGGCATGACTTGGTCCAGGGAGCCTTGCCATTTACAGGACGCCCCCGGGCATGGACAGGAATAAGGACGAAACTCGCACGTTTCTTCGTGGTCCTGCTTCTCGTTGTAGGACATGGTAGCCACGCAACCAGACGATGCGTATCGGCACGGGAACATGACGGTCTGGGCTACCTTCTCCATGGCTAGATTGCGGATGCTCCCTGAAAAAAAAAAATTGGGGGGTTATAGACATCAGCAAACTGAAAGATTAATATTTCATGTTTCTAAGAAAATAATCCTCCTAATTCAATAAAGCATATTTGTATCTAAGTTTATTTATTGAAAACAACTTTTGATATAGTAATAATAGTGCATCAGATATATCTCTTTCCATCTGGATGCGCTTAATAGAATACTGTTAAACAATGACAGAATTTTGTTTACGGTTTCATAAAATCCCACCTGCAAAATGTTTTTTGTAAACTTGGTGGCAATAAAAGTATTGTTTTGTATTTTCATAATAAACGATAAAAGAATTGAAAATGGTTAGATAAAATCCCACCTGCAAAATGTGTTTTGTAAACTTGCTGGCAATATATTGGCAAACATATTGTTTTGTATTTTCATAATAAATGATGAAAGAATCAAAAATGGTTTCATCAAACCTCACCTGTAAAGGTGTTTGCAAACTTGGTTTTAATACAGGGGTTTATATAAATTTGAGTGTCTTCATAGAGGTTATTCCCATTGGATTGTGCGTGTGGATATTACATGTATGTACACTACTGCACAGTATATACAAATGTCAAAGTATCTCCTCTCTGGATTCCAAACAGGAAACATAAATTTGGGATTTCCCGTACACTACTTTCACACTAGCGAGTCTGGCTCCTGTCCAGGTACAGTGTAAGTCGATTCTAACATCGCAAATCTATGATCGTCTTTCTTCTACATAACATCAACAAGTACATGTACATTACAGGTATGCAAATTTCATAAAACTTGTATTAAAGGGATCGTTTAACAATGTTATATCTGAGATGGACGGCCCTAAGTGTTATCAGTGTCTGTGATATGGTGTACATTGAAGCCCTAAACAAATTGTGCTTCAAAATGATCAAGAAGTGCCTCAAAAAAGTAAAAACCTTTGAGTGACTGGTTTTACCATACTCGTTTTCCCCAATAGACGGTAGTGTTATGAAAACCGTTTAAACGCAAAATTTGATTTCGATTTTAAATCATAAATATCTTGATAATCAGACGGGCAATCGGCTTGTAAAAGTCATGGAGTGCCTGACTCACCTAAAGATTTATAATTATGATTGCAGCATGAGCTAAATCAAGGATTTTTTTTTAAGGATCTAAGACAAAGTCAACGGATCCCTTTAATGACAAGTTTCAGTAACTGTTATAAGCTACTGAAATCATAGCATTTGATTGGTTGAGAGAAAATTTGTCACAGAAATTTCACATTTTTCATTGATTTTCTATTATTTAAGTTTTATGAAACAGGACTGCTAACGTCTGGCTTTTGTCCAGGCTAGATTCTAACAGCCCAAATCTACCATCTCCTTTCTACATACATGTACATTGTAACATCCACATGTACACGTGCAAATATTACAATTTTATGCATGAATTCAGGTAAAAGTGAACAAATTATTGAATCTTTAACTGTCTGTAATTGACACTAGTTACTCACTTATTCTTATTTTGTTATCACATTTTATCCCATTCCTTTTGCCACTTTATGTTTACAAGGTTTTGTTTAGAAGATCCTGCCAATAGCTACCTATGTAATTTTTATTGTATTTGTTTAGTTATCTTTTTACTTATATATTCCTTTACATGTACTTATTTATTATCATTCATTCATTTACTTGTTTATTTATTTATGTAGTCATCTGTTAATTTGTATTCTTTGTATCTGTTTTTCGAATTGTAGATAGCAAGGGAGCTGTTTATTTGCTAGAAACATGTGAAGCCCTGCTACCTGAACATCTGAAACAAATAATACTTGACTGGGAACAAAGAGTCAGTTTCTAAAGGTCTATTTTAGGCAGGAGGTTCATGTACTGTATTTCCTGTCTTGTTGTTGCAAGCAATACAGCCATGTACGTACAGTTTATTTATTTTTAAACTTTAACACAAGCACCTTTTCTTTTCCAATAACTGTCATTTTCCCACATAATATTGTGCATACTTTTCCTTTCTCCATTGAAAGGAACCCCTAATTCAAGGCGACTTAGAGCCCCTCTCTCTTTAATTTTCCCTAAATAACAACTAAATTATTCATATCCTAAACCAAGTTGTTAAGTTTCCAAGTATGTGAAACATTAGTGTTTCCAGAGTTACGTTTCATGAGAATGTGATATATATTAAAGCTTACCGTAAATTTAAAAGTAGGCAACAAAGGCCCTAAATTCAACCAATCAACCTTTCATTCTTGAGTTAGAAAAAAGCATATAATTTACACAGTGAACACTGAACAGTACCGGTAAGAATAATTTGGTTGTTATATGTACATGTGCAATTGCTACAGATCTACAGTGTACAGTATGCACATGTATGAATTCCTGTAGAAAGTGAAAAGTTCCTTGTGTACTTTCTCATTATTTGTTATTACTAAACTGTACATGTATGTACAGGAATTTCATGACCATTGTCCCATTGAAGAGGACTGCTCCTAAAATTCCCCAATATTCTGAATACGGGTATTACGATATGGTTTAAATATAGCTCAGACCACAAGTGATGACTCATTATGTGTACAGTACATGTATGTGTGTATTCTCATCTATCCCAAAGACCATTTTTCGTAATTTAACCAAGTTCAATTCATACGTCTTTGTGAAGTGCCTCGATACAAATATTTAATTCACCTGTAATGAACAATTGTATTTCAATTTGCCAAATGTATACATTAAGTGTTGTGTCTGTCTTACCTGGTACCACAACTAATGTATATGCAATTAGCATTCTGACTATTGAAATAGGCCTACAATTAGTTGTAACAGATTCATGAATGAAATAATTCATATTGAGCCACTTCACAAAGACGCATTCGATATGGTTACATTACAAAAATGACCCATTTCTGATTCTGTATGCAGCGTCTTTCCTTATAAAGTAATTTTCATCAAGATTGAGAAAATAATTCATATCTTTTATGTGTCCTTTATCAATAAAAAAAGATTGTAAACAAGGGAAACGCTCTCGCCTGCATTACGCAATTTGATATGATGAAAAATTGAGGTTGGAACATTATTTATGGCAG
>BEXV01001705.1:39652-53955 GCA_003118195.1 Hemicentrotus pulcherrimus
CTCGATCACAAAAAAAAGTGGTTTGAATTGAGAGAGAGAGAGAGAGAGAGAGAGAGACAGAGAGAGAGAGAGAGAGCGAGAGAATTGGGGAGGGGGTGGGGGATAGGGGGTGCAGGATTTGTTGATTATTTGATGAATGGCTTGTAGTCCAATTACAGGGATGGACCTTCGATGTCTCTAGAAGTTTCTTGAAGAAAAACATCTAAAATTTGTTATAACTTTAATTCACCCCCAGCCCCCTCCCCCGCCCCGAAGAGGCAAAGACTATATTTAGGATGAGATTTCACAATTTCTGGTTGATATGTCCTGGGCAACTGTTTTCAAGACAAAAAACATTCATACTCCTCGCTGAAAGAAAAATAGCTACACGCCAATTATGACGCCACCGGTACAAGGCGCGATTTTGTTTGCTCAAAACGGTCGCGGAACTATATACCTTTTATTTTACCAAATTGTCAACCATACATTCTAAACGGGAACGTGCAGAGCCATCCATACACGCCATGTTGTGACCCAGTCAAACCAACTTGGCCAAACTATGTGTATATATGGCTCTGGGGAACGTTAGTGTCTCTTTATTATGAAGCGCCATCTATTGATAGGATCTCTATAGTCCGGGTACGACAGGACATGCAGTTTCTTTAAAACAAAAGTTACCGGTATCAGAGGAAAACAGGTCAAGAACAATACCAATAATAAGAACAACAACAACAGAATTACCAAATCATCAATATAATATTGGTAATAATAAATAAATACACAACAAGAAGAAGGAGAGATTCCTTTTGTCCGGAAATTTTGCAGTCTTTAGCTAAAAAGTTTAAAGAAATTAAAAGCTAGAAGATATAAAAAGAATGTAAGCAGAACGCACAAAAAATAAAAACATAAAGGTAATTAAAGACAAAAATAAGAAAGAAAGGAAGCTTGAAAAGAAGTAATCTTTGTGTCGAATAGCAGTTCTAGCAGACATTTGTAGCACCCTGCCTTGTTTTGCCAAATCTCTGAAATGACAGTGTGATACATGACAATGTCATATAGGGACTAATATTTTGTTCTTTTTAATACAGCATTTTTTTTTGGATAAAAAAAACAAAAAAAAAAAACAGAGAAAACCTTATAAATTACCACTAGTGTCTCTTTAGTTTAAAACAAAACATCACATCATATTGCTATATGTCTGATCTTTTTCGGCATAAACTCAAACGTATGTATAAAAAATAAAGGCAAGTGAAGGTCAGTATGATTTAATTTTGGCAAGTTCAATAGTATTTTATTCATAAAGCAATGACAAAAGCAAATAATTTCTCTTATAACCTAATAATAAATGGTACGATCCACGGTACCTAATCTTAGTACAACAAAACAAGGAAGCAGGAAGCATCCACTATCATAACAGGGAACATACAAATAACAACGTACATGAGGGAAGTCCGACTGTGCATATTTTCTTCACACCACCGACTCACCAAAATGAGTGTGTGGCGGCAAAATACCTTGCTGGCATTAATAAACATTATACACTATACAAATCTATTACTTTGAATTATATACACCCAATACTTACATTCACAGATACATGCAATATGTGTTGCTTCATAAAGCTTATTCAGATTTGAGGAGTGGTCATTCTGGTATACTTTGTAGTCAACCGAGGCAAATTCAATACAAAAACTCTCATACCAATATCAATAAAACTAAATAAAAAAGTGTTCACAACAGTTTTTTTTTTCTCTTTCAATTTTTTGTTATTGGTACAATGCTATCAGGAGTAGCAAGTGACATTTTGAATCAAAATTATAATTTCCCTTTGAAAAAGCATCAGAAAAGCTATAACTTCACAAGGATGCAAGTAATTGTAAGACTTATACCGGTATGTAAAAGTTAACAGATTTAAGAAATACCTCGCTTAGATTCCAGTTAGTTTGAACGACAAATGGGACTACATGTACTAATAATTTTCAAACAATGTTTGGTTCTTGAATATTCAAAACTTTTTGTTTCAAAAGTAGTGGCCTTAGTGTAAAGCAATACTGAACTGGGGGGTATTTCACAAAGATTCTTAGAACTCAACTCTAAGGTGGACTTAGAAATTATGGAGAGCCATTTGTAGCCTTAAAATAAATTAAATTCAAAAGTGTAATTCAAGTATTTTAGACTTTTTATAAATTCCACATCAATAACATAAAATCTCCTTGATAATAGAAAATATGAATGATTCGAATCCACATTTTATGCTCATTAAAATAACTTTTACAAAATATTTTCGTAGATGCTAACGGCTTTCTATAATTGTTAAGTCCAACTTAGAGAAAAGTTCAACTTAGGATCTTTGTGAAACACCCCCCCTGGTTGAATAGCAGAGTGTGCAGAGAACTATGCTAAATACTTATATAAGGTATACTTTATGAACTAAATCCAAGGAATTTAAGTTGTACCGTATGTGAAACGATGGTTAGAACAAATAGACATCTTACCTAACCCAAATCAAAACCATTCATGGTATGTGTACGATGTAAATAGCTTATGAAGTGATCACACCAGGACCAATCCCTAATTAAATCAGAAAACAGTCTTGTATATCTTCATCATCAGAACACAGCTGTGAAGTGATGTGCTCACAGGAATAACAATTTGTGAAATACCAACAAATTAGAAAAATTAACATTTCATATGGCTAGGGTATGTCAACAAAGTAAAAAATATATCAAATAAAATGAAATGAAATGAAAATTTGGCATCAAGACAATTGATATCACATTAGTGATGAAGCCAATCTTGCCCATATCTAAATTGTATGATATATAAAACATCAACAAAAACAACAATCATCCTCTGATAATAATAAATTATATTCTCTTTCATAATGATGCATAAATCTCTGGTGCGAAATAAGTACTTGTAATAAATGGCTGCTTTATCAAGATGGAGGGGCCAGTGACACAAAGACGTACCGTAACTCCATTTTGATAAAAAGTGGTTTATGTGTCACTGAGCACTTGGGCCATTAGGGGTTAAGTCTATGTTTCACTAGCCATTGACTTCAATGTGTGTTTCCTGGAAAGCCCACATTTTTCTGAACATTTGATATCAAATACTCATTTTGGCAAAATATGGAGTTATGTCTTTGTGTCACTGAACCCTTGACATGTGGTCTCAGCAGAATGAAGACGCTATAGGATCCTGTGTCTTGAACATGTCTTTCAGTTGGATAACGGGCTCCTCCGCAAGTTGAGCGATTGCTGCAGCCATGTCGCCGTCCCCCTCCCCGTTGCCAGGGATCTGAATCTGGAGAGTTAATTGAGGGGAGTCCCTCCCACTCTTAGTCCTTGGATCCCCACTGGGAAAATTAGTCCTGGACTTACCACCAACATCAAATGATGTAAGACCTTGCGGTTGACTATGATGTGCACTGGGTACCTTCCTGTGTATTATCCCACCGCTGCCACTCAAATTGTCAGGGTCTCCACTAGTCGTGTCCGCTTCCGCTATGCCAGGGCGCTTCTGTAGCTTAGGGATAGAGAATCCTTGCAATTTGGCCTTGAGGTCGGGCAGTTGTTTGCGAAGGTCAACATCCTGGAGTTTTGGGATGTTTAGCCTTTCGTCGATATCTTGAGGTGGTAGGCTGTCTGACTGAGAAGGACTCCCACCTCCTGGGCTGTGACTGCTCATTTGCCTCATGAGCCTAGGATCACGACTCTCTGCAGGAGGAGCTTTCCTTGGATCGCGAGATTCCATTTGCGCAAGTCTTGGATCTCTTGATTCTTGAGGGGCTTGTCTTGGATCCCTTGGATCCTGTGCTGCTTGTCTTGGATAAAGGTTTCTAGGGTCTTTTAAAGCAACCCTTGGGTCATTGGGATTACACCTAGGGTCATTTGGAGCAGGTCCTCTAAATCTGTTCATTGCCTGATCTCCTTGGACTGGACCACCTGGGAAGTTAGGAGGGCCTAATCTATTACCCAGTCCGTCTGACATCTGCCTGATCCCAGGAGGCCTATTGAACGGAGGACGTAGACCAGGTCCAGGCCCAGGTCCCATTCTTGGCCCTGGTCCCTGGAAAGGTGGACCTCTTGGTGGCATGTTCATGTCTGGGGGAGGCATATCCTGAGAAAACCCACCCATCAGAGGAGGTGGTCCACCAAATGGTGGTCGCATTCCCCTAGGCCCTGGTCCTTGCATGAAAGGAGGACCTGGCATTGGCCCGAGTGGTGGTCTAGGGCCCGGTGGAGGTAAGGGCAGAAGTCCATCGTGAAGTGGAGGTCTAGGTCCCATGAGTCTCAATCTTTCATTTGGGGTCGGCAGGAGGGCAGGGGGCATGATGTTACCACCAATGTCGGGCATGTTGGGCATGTTTTGCAGGTTTGGAGCCATAGACCTTGGGTCTCTGTTCATACGTGGATCCTTAGGACCCATATTAGTGCCATCATCAGGACCACCCTGGCCACTTTGCATCCTGGCAAGCCTGGGATCTCGTTTCATTCTAGGGTCAACAGGGCCTTGGCTTGGTGGCACTGCAATACTGGTTTGGGCCATTTGATTACCAGGAATAAAAGGAGGAAATGCAGTCTTCGGAAAGTTGAGCTGACCTTTCAGTTCAGTTGGTGTAGTCAATTCAATAGGTTGCAGTGATGGCCGGTCATCCGGATCATTTATGGAATACTTATTGTCCTTCCAATGAAACTCTCTAAAACGCATATCTGACTTGTCTTTCTTTTCCCTCCCTGCACGAGGGTCTGATCTACCTGGTTCATGAATACACTCGATCAGTCTAAACTCCTCCTCGTTGGTCGGTGACATGGGAGAGTCAAAGATTTCAGTCTGAGGAGAAGTAGGGGTGAAAGATGCAGGTTTGGTGGAGGGACCCTTCTTCACAAAATCAAGAAGATTAAAAGTTACTTGATTCCCAGTGCTTGTGGCTGGCGTGGTTGTGGACTTTCCAGCGAACAGATTGGCGAGAGCACTTGGTATTTGGATGGCCGTGAGCTTCTTGACGGCATCAGTGGACATACCCTTACCAGTAGAAACATCAGGACCTGATGGTTGCTCTGCAGATTTCTGGGAGATCTCCATAGGCTCATCTTTCTTCCGACTATTGGATCTTTTCTTTGATCCTTCCTCTTCATCGCTAGAATACCAGCTGGCTTCGTCTTGAGCTGCAAAAGATCAGAAATAAAAGATTTATGTCATTTATGAAGCACTCTGAGGCACAATGTCTTTCATTAACTCTTTTCCTTCTTGCTTGAATTTTTTACCTGCTCCAATGGGTTTGCTCATAAGTAGTCATGTGGTTTTGATGAACCACTATCAATATTTATATGAAAATACTATTAACATTAACAACTAGATGGACGCGCAGTCAAAAATGATGCCTCCGCCATGGAGCAATTTTTCAAAATAAAACAGAAGCAATTTTTAAAATTCAAGTTTGATTGTAATCCATTTAAAGGTTCTCAGAATATCATAACTTCAAGCTATTTTTCACAAGCTATTATTGCATACATAAAGAGCCCTGTGACCTTTGACCTTGGATCTCATGACCCCAAAATCTGATCAGTTCATTGGCTCTGCAAGATACATACATGACCCAAGTTTGGCAGGAATCCATCAGTGGGTTTTTGAGATAACGCGATCACAATCTATTTTTGCATACATAATGAGCCCTGTGACCTTTGAACTTGAATCTTGTGACCCCAAAATCTACACTGTACATTTGGCTCTGTTAGATACATACATGACCCAAGTTTGGCGGGAATCCATTGATTGGTTCTTGAGAGAATGCGATCACAAACTATTTTTGCATACATAATGAGCCCTGTGACCTTTGACCTTGGATCTCGTGACCCCAAAATCTAATCAGCTCATTGGCTCTGTGAGATACATTCATGACCCCAGTTTGGAGGGAGTCCATCAATTGGTTCTTGAGAGAATGCGATCACAAACTATTTTTGCCTACATAATGAGCCATGTGACCTTTGACCTTGGATCTCATGATCCTAAAATCTCATCAGTTCATTGGCTTTGTAAGATACATACATGACCCAAATTTGGAGGGAATCCATCAATTGGTTCTTGAGATAACACGATCACGAGAATGGGACGTACTGACGTACAACCCGAAAACATAATACCTCCTGAAAGTAGTTTTAGGTATGTTATGAGCCAATAACAGTGACACCTTAGGAATATAGGAAAGCACTGTCAGAATTAACTTTTGCTAAGTGTTTTGTTTAAATTTTCTGTCACAAAGTGTTGAATATACTCACATGACTTTTGCTTGCTATTATCATCAGATTCTGAGGTGACATCGCTGCCAGACTTTCCATCGTGTTGCTTCTGCTGTATCCTCATGAACAGTGCCTTCTGCTTCGCAGGGATCGACGGAAGAAAGGACTTGGTTTCTGGCTTCTGCCCTGCAGGAGGCCCTTGAGGGGGTGGTGAGTTCTCAGGGGATAGCTCACCCTGGGCGGGTCTGGAAGCACTGGACGGTGGTGCAGGGGCAGGCTCGTTTGGCTGACTGGACTCTTCCATGACGTCTTCTCGGGTAGGGGATTGACATGTAGTACTGGTGTCTGTTGGAGGGGATGAAATTGAGCTCTTTCTATCTTGGGGATTGAAGTCACTTGAAGAGATTTCTGCAGAAGAAAAAGAAAACAAGAAAAATTAATCTTGTATTTATCATCAATTGTTTACAGGAACAAGGCAGTTATTCAGTGGTCAACACATTTACAAGTATCTCCTTACAAATTCCTTCCTTCGTTAATAATGTACAAGTATCTTATTCTCTCAAATTGCTTTAAATTTTCTACCATCTTATTCAGCAAGGCTTGAGATTGAGAACACTGTGCAATGACTTTCATCACATGAACAAATCTCTTGTAGGGATGAACTCCAAATGATATGGTGTTCTGTTGTTTCAGTGTTCTACGATGACAGATTTTAACAGCAAAGAAGATTCTGCAACGGGAGGAGCCAGATTACTGAAACTTCTCAAGATTCTGCACAAGAACAAGTAGAAGAGCTTGATTCTTTAATATCATTTGTAATACAATGCAAACAGGTGACCTTGAGATTATCCACTGACTGACCTTTGTCCGAATTTGCAGAGTTGTCCTCACTTTGGGAGCTAGGCAATGGTGTAGTCTCCGGGCCTCTGTTGAAATCCATCTCCTGTTGCTCTTGCCTTTGTTGAGCAGTAGAGTCATGTTTCTGGTCTTGGTGCTGGTCGTGGTTCGTTCGTGCCAGGGACACAAACTGATTGACCATTTCATAGGAGTCTTCGTACTGATCCTGGTCCTGTCGCTGATACTGGTTCTGCTGATACTGGTCCTGCTGATACTGATCCTGGTATCGGCCAGGTCCCTGGTGGTCCTGGAACTGTTCTTGGTGGTCCTGGAACTGTTCTTGGTAGTCTCCTTGAGAGGGACCATGGTGCTGGGGCTCAGCATATTCAGGATTCTCAGCTCCATAAAAGGACATCCTTGAGGGAAAATTGGGAAATTGAAAGAGAAAAAGATAAATTTCAATGAGAAACCATTTTCAAAGGAAACAAAAAATGTGGTCATTGTAGGCAGGTAGTCCTTGTAGACAGGTGGACGCTAAAGCAGGTTTGACTGCAGTAATATAAGGAGTTAAGATGGTGAAGATAGATATATACTCACTGTCTGGGTGCATTATCTTGAGGAGGTTCCACATCTATATCTAGCAGAGACGGTATGTGACTTGTATCGCTTGGGGTTGGTAGGAGACCCTTGGTCTTGGACGGAGAGCGAGGGCGCTCATCATACTCTTCAAACGAGGACAGCGACTGAAATGAAAGATGTTCAAAAAGTTATATATATGTGCCTACTGGTATAGCCCCAATCATGAACTAGCAAGAGAAAAGATGTATCTTTCCAGTAAACAAGGGGAAAAAGGGCTCATTTAAACATAAATATATGAACAAAAGTGTGGTACAACGAATTACGGTATTACACATTATAAGGTGATGACGTGGATCCTGATGAAATGATTGGATGAGAGCTTACATGTGACCAGGCATTTTTTTTGCCTAACATGTAATCTCGATAATGACCAGTCATTAGTAAAATCATGTTATAAAACATCATTTTATAAAACAAATACAAAATAATCTTATAGAACCAAGAATACACTTCATTTTGTTAGGGCAATAGTAAAATTACCCACACTCTGTACCTTCAAAACAGTCCAAACACCCTCGGCTATCACTGTGGGCGTATTAGACTATTCCAAAGGTACCTTGTGTGGGTAATTCTTACTAATGCCCTCACTGCTGTGTATTTTTTGTATATTTACAATTTAGTGGGAAACCTACCTTATCCAGGAGCATCTTAGTGTGAGGGTTGAGAGGTCCGTGGGAGAAGCGGCACTTGTCGCCTTGGAAGCATTCAGATCCCGAGTGATAGTACTTGCACGGGAACTCACGTAGATTGGTAGTTAAGGAAGGTACATCAGGAGCATGAAGTAGGGCACTCTTTGGTAAATAGGCCCAACGAAGAATGGTCTTATCAGGACCAGGGGTGGTATAGAAATGGTACCCTGGTCCTGGTCTATCAGGGTCTATAGCTTCGGGACCAATGTCCATGTCACCTGGTTCAGATTCTTGCACAGGGACCCACATCCCTAGACCAGATTCATCTAAGTCCACCTCCTCTTTCTTATCTTTTAATTTTGTCATTTCATAACGGACCCAATACTCTGCAAATTCCAGAGCACCTACATACATATTAGAAGTATCTGCACGGAACCAGGACCCAACGGAAGTGTCTAGTTCCTGGACCAGATCAGGACGATAGGCTAACTGATCAGGTGTCATCCAACACCAAAGTCTCTTTTCAATCTCTAAATCTTCTTTGGTTGGGACCCATGGGGGTAGACCAGGCTCTGGCCATAGGTCCTGGTCTAAGTCACTAGCTAGGTCCATATCAGACTCAGCATCAACCTGCCTCTCTATCTCGTCCATCCTCTCTCCTCTCCTCCAATCATCGCTATCGTTGGCAACTTCATCCTCAGAATTTTCCAGACTACGGTTATCGTGGCTACAGTCCCAAAGAGACAACAGGGGACCAAGTTAAGGAAACGTGATACTTAGATAACTAGTACCTTAATTTGTCTCCGCCTTATCATTTAACATTCAAAGGTTAATAATCAATTAATTTTTTCTCTGAAATTACAAATTGAACAGCGTGGAAACTTTAAAACTAAAAGGAAAAGATCAATATATTGCTTCTCTCCTACCCTAAAAGCTCATTGTATATAGATCAAAATTTCCAAACAGGTGCACCATATTACATGTGCATGTCTCTTCAACGTTTTTGTGACTCTATGCTAAAACCTTAACGCTGGTCCCTTGTGTCTTAAAGAACTTTTTCCAAAAAAAAACTTATCCTCTGATCAAAAATAAAAACAGTTAAGATCAGCTGCCCCTTTGTGACGCGAATCCCATCGAAGGATTTCCATTTAAGTCGTTCTTGAAGAGAATATGTCTGGAGAGAGGAGAGTGGTAGGAGAGAGGCAAGTTGCAGCAACTTGGTGCAATAACATGGCAGGTTATTGCAGCAAGAAACACAGAGCCTATCTGACAAAAAAGTAAATCAAAATGGAACACAACCTGACAAAATAATCAATTTTAGGCTTAGTATGGCAAAGACATGAATGAAGTTAGTAATAACAACAGAGATTAAATAATATATGAAGAAAAAAAAAAAATCTCTAACTCGAGGAAGAAAATGAATCTAGCAAAATTTAATTACTTGTGATGCTCTTTTGTGTTTTGCATGATGAATATAATTATATATGAGTAATAATTCTAATGTCAAGGATAAAAAAAATGAAAAATAAACTGTATAAATACAAAAAATAGGGCCAGTGAGCTGAATATATGCAGTTTCCAGTATGCGTAGACGTGCAAAGGGTTCTTGCCTCTTATTTTGGCCTTCCCTTCGTTTTTGTGATTAACTGACAGGTGCAAGATAAAAAGCTTCAGTTTGTCTGTATTTGTTGCTTAATCTTCAACTTTGTGGAACCAATCATCTATTTATTTTGTCTGGGTCCCGTCTTATAAAGAATCGTGATTGATCAAAAAGTCCTCCAATCAATCGCAACATTGCAGTCTCCTATCTCTCATATGCAAAATTGCGACTGATATAAAACATATAAATTGTGATTAATATCAACTCTTTATAAGACGAGACCCTTGAAACAAATCGAAATGAATAAATAAAAGAAAGGATATCATGCATGTACAGGCAAGTGTCTCCTTTATTGCAGAACCCGCTGACATAGAATTTACAGAGTTCCTGCTTCCGTTGCTGCGTCAGATCATGGCTATAAGTACAGTTCTCGCCCTGCAATGAAAAACAAATGAATATGATACAATCAATGAGCTTTATAGGTTCACAGAAGGGCCTTTGCTGTCAGCTGGAAATACCTAACCTGTAACAATTAAAGATAAAATTGAGTTCTGGTAATGCGATTGCATTGTGAAAGAAAGGGTGTGGAATGGATCAGGAAAAGTTGATCATGTAGCATGTAAGTACTGGTGTGTACTGCAAGGTTCTAGAGTCATCAAAATCATAATAAATTTGGCACAACGGTATGGAATTAAGTATGCATATTTGCAAGTAAGTCAGTAAGTTAAATATATAATAGAGTAAAATAAGGACTGACCTTCTTGCAGCTTCCTTCAAAGTAAAATTACAGATGGACCACATATTTGTGGAAACACCCATGCATGGAATCAAGTATGTACATTTGTAAGTAGGTAGGCAAGTTAAGTATATTATAAAGTAAGAGAGAGATGAGAGACTGACCTCTTACAGCTTCCATCAGGTAAATTTATTAAGTAGGTTCTGTTTAAGTATGTCAGTAGTTGAAAAGTTAAGTATAAACTAGGTAGGTAAGTTTATAATAGAGTAAGAGACTGACCTTCTTGCAGCGTCCTTCGAGGTAAAATTTACAGATGAGATGAAGCATCATCTTCTGCTCTCCCCTGGGTTCTTTGGGTGGTTTTGGTCCGATAGCACCACGCCCTCGACCTTTCCCTTTCAGCTTAGCGGCCTGAGCTATCTTCTTCAGCTTCTCCTGGATGAAACTCTGAAACGCATAAAACAATTGTCAGAAAAAAATTAATAAAGGTAATGCAAAGTTTTTGGAAATTTTGAAAATTGGATGGATGCCCTATGGATGTATTATAAGCACTAACAAATTTAGCCCCAAAACACTTCTGCCTTCAAGAAATTGAATAATAAAACATTTACTGGTGCTTCCAGTAAATTTCAAATATCTCAAATAGTGCCTAAGGCCATTCCATGGTAGATGTGACCACAATCTTATTCCTCTTCAAACTTTTTAAAGCAAAATTAGGAATCCCTCACCGCAAAAGTAGGAAAACAGTCACTTTGTATACTTTTCACACAAAAGTTTTTCAGAAAAATAAAGGAATCTAGAGTTCATAATGGTAGTTTGACGGCCAAAAAAGGAAGAATCCTTCCTCCTAAAATAGAATGGTTGGCTGCTATGCAGTTACAGTAAGTTGTTATTGATATCAAAGCTTTATGAAAACCAGGGGGGGGGGGTTTCACAAAGATCCAAGTCGAACTTAAATATTATGGAGAGCCATTTGTAGCCTTACAATAAATACACTGTATATTCAAAAGTGAAAATTGAAGTATTTCTTAGACTTATTATACATTCCACGTCAAAAACATGAAAAACTTGACAATAGAAAATATGATTGATTTGGATCAACATCTTATGTCTTTTAAAATGACTTTTACAAAATATTTACAAAGATGCTGAAAGCTTTCCATAATTTTAAAGTCCAACTTAGGATCTTTGTGAAACATCCCCTCTGGTCCTGCACTCACATTCTTGGCACCCTGGGGCGGCTTGCCTCTCCCTCTACCCCTGCCTCGCCCTCTGGGTGCACCTCCCATGTGGGTGTGCATCTCCTCCTCTGAGTCCTCCTCTACAAACCTGGGTAAAGAGAGTCAATATCATAGCATTGCCAGTTATACATTGTTGCCATCAAAGTCTGAATACTTCTAAAATATTTTTTTTTAATATAGATTCAATTCAATTCAATTCATATTTATTTCTTTTTCAACAGAAAGGTAGACAAAGATATTACATTTACAGAGTATTTCATATATAATTCTTTATTTCTGAGGAAATGGGGTGGGGGGATCAACTAAAGATTATATCTTCTCACAACTTAATAGATCAATCTCTATGACTCTTAAGATAATAAAGTTCTGAGAAGATGAAAACTTTATCTATCATGACTAATCCATATTGACAAAATCACTTTATAATGAAAAGATGTAATTTTGCTCTCATGCTTTCTTATGGGGGCTTTGTGACGCTATGATTGATAATAATAATTATAACAATAGTGGATGTTCTGGTACAGCCCACTCATGTCTGTCAGATTTGACACTTTTGGCGCTCCACAAATATTACCCCGGCTTTAGCATGGCTGCCATTATGTTGCTCAAGCATTTCAAAGAATTAATTCTTGCCAGGTACCTGTTTATCCCACATGGGTGGAGTGTGGCAAATGTAGATGAATGTCTTGCCAAAGGACATTAGTGCCGCGGCGGCATTCAAAATGCGAACCATGTGATCCACAGGCAAACAACAACTCCACATTAAGAACAGAAACCTGCCTCTCGAACCAATATTTGCTTTCCTCCAGGAAATCACCTAGGGGGTGTTTCACAAAGCTCTAAGTCGAACTTAACTCTTAAGGTTGGACTTTAATACTATGGAGAGCCATTTGTAGCCTTATATATATTGAAATATATTAAAAAGCAAAAATTCAATTATTTTAGACTTTTAAGAAATTCCACATCAAGAACATGAAATCTCCTATGATAATAGAATATTTGCATGATTTGAATCAACATTTTATGCCTTTTATAATAACTTGTACAAAATATTTTCAAGGATGCTAATGGCTTTCAATAAAGTCCAACTTAGAGATGAGTTCAACTTAGGATGAAACACCCCCCTGGAGTATGACAGTATTAACTCACCCTTCTTGATGCGCTTTGTACTTCCTCATCTCCTCCTCCCAGGAGTCCGCTCCAGAGCTTCTGTATCCTCCCTCCTCCTCCTCATCCATGCCGCCTTGCATCCCCCACATCTCTCCTCTTCCCGGTATCCTCCTCTCACCACGCCCCCTCCTCCCTCGCCCCCTCCCCCTCCCTCTCCCTCTACCGGTCCTCATCTCATCATCAAGATCATCTCCTCCGTCTTCGTCCCAGGCTTCCGCTTCGTCTGGCTCGGGACGCCCCCTCCTCCCTCGCCCCATCCCTCTCCCCCTCCCTCTACCGGTCCTCATCTCATCATCAAAATCGTCTCCTCCTTCATAGTTCCAGACTTCCGCTTCGTCCGGCTCCGAAGGGTGTCTTCTTTCTTTGTGGACGGAGCGTCTCTTGCGTGGGGGGCCTCGCCCTCCGTCCTCTTCCATCGGGACTCTTCCGTCTTCTTCGGGAATCTGTTAATGTACAGATATAGAGAAAACATTAATTAGATCCTTCCTTTGTAGCATCTCAAGAATAAAAGGCAGACTTGCTGAATTAGGACCTTTATTGAATACTTTTAACTGTAAGCTTTCAAACGTCACATTCTTGTGAAACATAAATACGAACAAATCATTTTTTTACAATAACGACAAGTAATTTAGAACCGCTGTTTTTTTCAAGGAAGATGATTCTTACTCCATTTTCATCTTCGCTAGAATGATGTCTCTTTCTCCTTTTTGATTTCTTGTGATGATGGCGTCTGCTGGTACTGTGCTTCTCTTTCCTTCTCTTCCTTCGCCGCCTCCTCTCCTCTTCGTTCTCTTCATTCTCTTCCTGCTCCTCCTCCACCTCTTCCTCCACGGCTTCCCGGTGCCTGTGACGTCGCCTGCTTTTGCGAGGGCTCTCGAAGACTGTGTGAAAAACATTGAAGATTGGTCAAGCTTTATATGATATTGGATGGCGTTGAGTGTGATAAAAGAATATATTGCTTAAGCTATGACAATATTGTACGAGTCAAAGAGGAGTCTAATATTGTCTTAGCAAGGGCAATATATTCGTGTGTCACACGAAAACAAAGCCATAAAATATTATTATTATCCTCTATTTTATTCTAACTAGCGAAATACAAAATTTTACTAACCTCAGTAAATTTGGCTTTGTTTTCATATGATATTGATACGATATCAATATCAATAGTTGAAGTACACGGATGACTGAGCAATACAATACAATATTGGTTGGTCATAGATATTGAATACC
>BEXV01001705.1:71794-86737 GCA_003118195.1 Hemicentrotus pulcherrimus
AGAGTGTCGACGGCAACACCATCTTGGTCCTGCCCAAACACGAAGACCTCAAGGTAAGATCTAGAAGGCATGTTATCCAGCGCCCCCGTCTAATGAAGAGTCAATATTTATTGCTACTTATTTGATATCAAAAGCAGCTATGTTCATATGAGAAAGGTACTGCAAACTTGCAATTGATTAGAGGACTTGGATTTGGATCAATCACATTTCCTTTAAAAGACAGGGTCCTGGTCCTTTTCAGGATGAGTGAAGGCATATAGAAGTAGCACCCTCATTTTCCTACTCAAACACAAGGATCTCGAGGTGAGAGGATAGTAGCTGATAAGGAAACTGAAATCAGCTTGGAATCATAGCATTTTTTATTATCAAAAAGTCAACAAAATAGCAACAAATAGTAGCTGAGGTGAAATTGAGCATATATTATCTGTGGCTGATTTTCTCTGCATGAATGAAGGAGATTATCAGTCTTAATGGTCCCTTAAAAAATGTTGTTCTCATCATGATGTATATTTTCTTTTTCCTTTTCTTGTGAAGGATACCTTAGAGTTTCCAGCGCACGAGCTGAGGAAGCATTTCAAGATTGGAGATCACGTGAAGGTCATTGCTGGTCGCTATGAGGGAGACACAGGCTTGGTCGTTAGGGTAGAGGATAATCTAGCTATTGTTTTCTCAGATCTCACCATGCACGAGGTAAGAAACACGTGGTGGTGGTGGTGGTGGTGGTGATGGATGTGGTGGTGGTGGTGGTGGTGGTGGTGGTGATGATGATGATGATGATGATGATGATGATGATGATGATGATGATGATGATGATAGTGCTAGTGGTGGTAATGGATGTGGTGATGATAATTAAAGTTGTTGGTGGCTAATAGTATTGGTGATAGTGATGATGCTGGTTGTGGTGTTTGTTATGAAGAAGGTTAACTCTTGGGTGGTAGGATAATCTAGCTATTGTCTTCTCAGATCTCATCATGCATGAGGTAAGAAATACTGGCTGTGGTGTTGGTGGTGGTGAGGATGATGATGATGTTTTTGGGCAATGGCATTGAAAGAAATGGTGTGAGGAAAGAATTTGACTATGGTGATGATGGTGGTTGCATGAGCAACATACATGTATTAACAGTAATGGTAGTGGTTGGGATATTGACCGTGATAATTTCTCAGGCTTTCTTTACTAATGGTTAACAACCTTTCTTTAGGTTTCTCTGTCCTCCCCTCTCATTCTTTCTATATCTATTCCCACCCCCTTCTCTCTCTGTGTTTATATCTGTCTCCCTTTCTCTTGTTCTATCTCCCTCTATCCTTCATCTCCCTATCTCTCTCATTATCATCATTATCATCATCTCTCTCCCTTTCTCTCCCTATCCCTCTCTGTATCTCTTCTCTTCTCTTCTTCTTTCTCCTCTTCTACTTTTTCCTCTTCTACTTTTTCCTCTTCTTCTTCCTCTTCTTCTTCCTCTCATTTCCTTCTTAATGTTACCATCTTACCATCCTCTTTTACTTTTTTTTCTTTACTCTTCACCATCATGTTCTTCTTCACTTTTATATAAACAAATATTAGGGTAGATCAAAAAAGAATTTCAAAGTTAAATATTTCATACAATTTACTAATGTTAATGTTCTGTTCATTAATTTTGATGTCATTTGCCATGAACTTGTGTATATATTGTATTTTATTTGTTAAGCATTGCACAATTCAACAGTTTATGCTGCGATGCATTGATATTCTTTTTTTCTCAATAAAACCATTATCAATAAACAATTCAACTCTCTTTCTAGATGAAAGTATTACCTCGGGATCTGCAGTTATGCCAAGAGATGAGCACAGGGGTGGATTCTCTGGGACAGTTCCAATTGGGCGACTTGGTTCAGCTCGAGTGAGTATGCGACTAACACATGAAATTGGACTGAAGGTAGCAACTATTAATGATGACATACATTACAACCAAAATATTTTTCTTTAGATTCATTTATAGCGCAAAGTTGAAAGACAATTATAGAAAATCCAGATTTAAAACACAATTTTATACAATTGTAAATAAGATCTGAAAAACCGTTTACCAAATACTTTTAATTGAATCTTATCTCTGTTGACTATCAAATAATTTAGTTATTAAAGGTAAAGGTGAGTTTTGGTAATGATTACATTGTGAAAGAAAAGGTGTGGAATGGATCAGAAAATGTTGATCATGTAGCAGGTAAGTATTGGTGTGCACTACAAGGTTCTGGAGTCACCAAAATCATGATAAATTTGACCGAGTCTTGGTAAAGTAACAAGCACTGTACACAGAAAGATGTATATATGGGACTACACAAATGGTGTCATGGCAAGAATACCTTGATTTCCTTATCTTTCTATGCTCATTGCTCAGCCAGTATACATATTCTTCAAAAATTGTTTGGCACGTGACATTTATTTGTAATCTTGAACATTCAGTGTAAGTTTCGTTTGACTCTGTGAGAATTCATTTTCTTGTTTTTTTTTACCAGAACTCAAGTTTATCTTAAATGTAATTTTTCAGAAATTGGGAATTCAGATGAAAGAAGTACACCTTAGACATGTATAGGAGCAAGCTTTTATGATTTTTGTTCAATAGAAACTGCCAAATCCATCAATCATTGAGTAATTGATTTGAGAAATTATGTGGGAGGGGTGAACACCATTTCATTGGTCTAAACACAAGTGTACTCGACCAACAGCACACTTTTAATTTCTTTACATGTTTTTCTGTTTGATATTTTTCAGTCCACAGACGGTCGGATCAATTGTGAGGTTGGAAAAAGAAACCTTTCAAGTCCTCAACATGCATAACAAGGTAAGATTTTAATCACATATAATGGTAGGAATCCTTTTTTAATACTGTATACTGACATGGAACCCCTACATCAAGACCAGGGCCCGTATGCAATTCAACACTTAAGTACAAAATTTAAGCTTTTTACTTAGTATTCGGTTTAGATAAAATGCTTAGCCGATTTTGGTGTTCAATTCACACTTTTGGCTAAGTATTTTACTCTAAATCGGAACAAACTCCATACCACTCTTCAGCCAATTATTTGGAGGTCTTGATAGGCAGCCATATGGTTTTCTTACGCAGTATTATAGCCTGCGCTCAATTATATCAGCACGCATTTATTGCAATGCATCAATTGCGCACTACTTTTGATTGACCGTGTGACGTCACAATGCTTATCAGTAAGTATTTTACTTAAATTTTGTCTTACGTAAGTATTAGTCTAAAATGCAATTTGAATACGAGATAAGTCAATTACTTAACTTAGCCATTTACTTAGTAAATTTCTTACTTACGCTAAGTATTGAATTGAATACCGGCCCAGGGCCCCGTCTTACAAAGAGTTGATATCAATTGCAACTTTTTTGCGATTGATGTCAAACATAAACAAACAAACAAACAGGTCTTTGACTACCAATTTCAAGTAACACCAAAATCCATCACCAAAAAGATATAACAATGAAATCTGTACATAAATGCAGCTCAAGGGAAACATGAAAAGTGTCCTTTATTTGCAGATGGTCTTTATGTACAGGTTTCTTTAGTACAGGTTTCAATGAGAAACCATGCATAAGGGATACATAAAATGTGGTCTTTATAGACATATGGTGTTTCTATATGGGTGGTCACTAAAGCAGTCTTGAATGTAGTAGGTCATCATGAATGTAATTGTGTTTAAAACTCCATCACCTTTTTTTTTTCTTCTCCAGCTTGTGCAAGTGAAACCGCAGGCTGTGACTCGCAAGAAAGACTCGAGACACGCCGTGGCATTGGACGCTGAGCAGAACAACCTTCAGGTCAAGGACATCGTCAAGGTCATTGATGGCCCTCATTCAGTAAGTGTGAACAGGATATAGTGAGGTAATATATATTACGAGAAGCCAGAAGGCCATTAAAAACTCTATCCAATGAAAAGCTATTTGATGGAAAGCTGAATACAAGTATAAACATGTACACAATATTTTCTGTTTCAGTATTGCAGAATTGTGTGAGAAACACATTTAAGAGGTCCTGTGCTTATTCACTGAGTTCTGTTGATATCATATATTACACTTTACATCATTATAAAATTAAAAAAATAATGTGATTTTGTTGCATCCTATCTGACTGAGGCTCTATTGTTGTTATGATATAATTTTCAATGCATCAATATGCTTCTCACAAGACATGGAGACGTTTATTGAAACGTACTGTTTTGTTTTCTCGCAGGGCAGAGAAGGAGAAGTGAAACACATCTACAGGAATTATGCCTTCTTGCATTCTCGTCTTATGACAGAGAATGGAGGAGTGTTTGTGGTGCGCAACAGGCACATCGTACTCGCTGGTGGGTCAAGGGTAAGAATGCCTCAAAAATTTTCTTTTTCTTTTTCTCTTTTTAGGCAAGGATGAGAGTATACTTTTTAGGCAATTTACCTGTCAATTAAAGATGAGCTTGAGTTCTGGTAAAGATAGAAAATGAATTCTCACAGGATCCAACAAAACTTACACTATAAAATAGCAAATAAATGACAGGTGTCCAGCAATTTTGGTTGGAAATGTGTAGGGGCTGAGAAACGAGCATAGAAAAATAAGGAAATGATGAAAAGTCAGGGTAAAATAGAAGAAGTTAAATTCATTGTGTATCAGAAGACTACATGAATATATTAGCATACCTGCCAGCCCTTCTTAATAATCCGGAATATTCTGTGTTTTGGGATTTCTAGGACCAGAAAATCTGGAATATTCTGAATTTTCACAATTTCGATTTTTTGAAATGATTTATTTGTGCTTAAGCGAAGTTAAGCTTGTTTTATAATGTGCTGCGATTTGAATGTTCACGTATTGTGTGCGTTGAATGGTTGCATGATCGAGCAGCGCATTTTTATTCGCTTTTTGGTACAGATTTACAGTTACACTGTCGCTGCAAGTGCGATTTATTATTTTCGAAGGCATACCGTGCTAAAAATTCTTAATTCTCATTCTCAAATGTTGGCAGGTATGTATTAGTATAACAATCAACTTTTGATAGGTTTCAAATTAAACTGTCTTCTATTGTCTTTTTGTTCTTCTCTCTCTCTCCAGAAAACAGACGGCTACTCCAGTGGTTTTACCCCAATGAGCCCCCGTATTACAAGCCCTATGCATCCAAGTGGCGGTGGTGAGTGCCCTAACCCTACCCTCCTCTCTTTCCTTTTTTTTACATCAAGGAGCCCTCGTATCACATGATCATTTTTGACCTAAGAGGGTTTTCTAAAGCGTATCTGTGAAAGTGGTTCCATACAGCTTTTTTGTAATATATTGGTCATTTTATCAAAAAGATTAAAAAAGCGCTTAATATCACGGTTGATTCCTTCTGGTATTACTGTATAACGTCCATATCAGTTAAGTTTACAGTTGGCAAGATCAAATGTCCACATGTCCTTCTATTGCCCTGATAATGATAATGATGATTGTTTATTATGAAGCGTTTTCCCAGTTAAGCGATTATGGTATTTTAATTGCCCTGCTCATTGGATTCAATTGTAATTCTGCACTTTAGAAGCTTGCAAATGATACATGTTTTGACTAATCCTTTAAATGGTTGATGTTGGTTTGTTGTTTTACAGGTCAGCAGCAAGGACCTGGGTCCGGTGGTCCTGGTGGTGGTGGGCGTGGTAGGGGGCGTGTCGGTCGAGATAGGGAGCTGATTGGTCAAACGGTGCGCATCACGAAGGGACCCTTCAAAGGTACGTCCAATCCCAGTCTGTCGTTCTCTTCCTTCTAATTATCAATGTGCTAAGGCTTCATTTACGTCTGTCCTGGTCCAAACAGACAATATTAAAGGGATTGGGTCTCAGATTCTGAAAGAAAATTATGGATTTAGCTCATGCTGCAATGATAATTATAAACCTTAAGGTCAGTCAGGAATCCCATGACTTTTACAAGCCAATCGCCCGTCTGAATATCAAGATATTTATGATTGGAAATCGAAATTTAAAAATTTGTTTTCCTAACGGTTTTCATAACACTACAGTCTAAAGGGGAAAATGGGTATGGTAAAACCGGTCTCTCAAAGATTTTTACTTTTTTTGAGGCACTTCATGATCATTTTGAAGCACAATTTTTAATGGTTTCAATATTATACCATATCACATACACGTAAAGCCATGCATCTTAGATTTGTCATTGTTAAACGATGCCTTTGAGCGTACTGCGCCCCCCCCCCCCTAAACTTATCACCAGCGATTTTGTACTTTTCATAGGCTGTATTTCAACTTAACCAGTTTGTCCATCTCATGTCATGCGCATGTAAGTTGTTGTTGGTAAAGTTGTCCGGATTACACCATGTAATTCTTTGAAAGAAATTAGTGCCCTGGAAATGGGCTGGTGAGTTCACAATAGAGAGATCTTTGGTTCTCGGTCAAAGACGTAATTTTTTTCTCCCATTTCTCTGTCAGTCATATTGGTATTACCACAGGTAATTCTTTCAATGGAATAAGAGCCATGAAAATGGGCTGGTGAGCTCCACTCAGGGCTCTTTGGTTCTTGAACAAAGATGTAAAATGTTTTCTCCCATTTCTCTGAAGGTCATATCGGTATCGTGAAGGACGCCACCGAGTCGACAGCCCGTATCGAGCTACACTCCACCTGTAAGACCATCAATGTCGACAGGGGCAGAATGAACATTGTTAGGTTAGTACAGATATAGGTTCTATGGGTCATTTCATGAGGGTACTCTGGGCAAACAAAATATGACAATGTTCGTATAACGTTGGTATGAGATCTTCAACTAAACATGGAAAATGAAAGCATCTGTTGAAGATTTGTATGCAATGAATAAAGTAGTGCCCTGCCAGAGTCATTCCTGTTTCAGTAGCTTGACTTCAAAATCTTTGATTAATTTCCATTTCATTTTTTACCAGCGTTGCAATCGTAGACATCACGTTTATATAACATTACATGAACTTGGGGTCTATAATATTGATTCACCATGAACCTAGAGTACTTTTAAACATAGTTGGAAATGCTTTTTATGCTCAACTCACTTTGCGCAAACATAGATATGGTTAAAAGGAAACATGGGACCTGTTCCACTAAGTCTTTTTTAAATGACAAATTAAAAAGAAATCAGTGACAAACCTGCTAATGACCAAGCAAGGATTCCACTAGCTTATACCGTAACAAAAAAATGTAATTTGTCACAGATGACAAGTTTTGTAAAATGGGGCCCTGGTTTCTCAATCCTGGTATGTCACAAAAATTGCCCCAACCCAATGGAATGACTCTTCTACAATGTGAAGCCTTGTTCATCATTGTGTGCAAATATTTTAATGTTGATTTCCACAATCTTATATCTCTTTGTATTTTTTATATATTTGAAATTCAACCTTAAATTTTGGGTGCAATAAAGATATAATAATAATGATAAACCAGCACACTTGTAGAGATGCTCAAAGATGTTTGAAATGTTTTTTTTTTTTTTAATTTCATAAACGGCTCCACCTGGGGCATGGAAGAAAAACAGCTAAATGGTCATAGTCGTAATTTTACAACTAAGACAGTGAAAAAACCGAATATCTTACAACAAAAATGTTCTTTGATGTTAATATGCTGCTTAATTTTAATTTGTAGTGACCAGGTCCGCAGCGGAATGACAACGGCCTACAGCAGAAACACACCGATGTATGGCTCTCAGACTCCAATGTACGGCAGTGGTTCGAGAACACCTATGTACGGCTCGCAAACACCACTTCATGATGGTGAGTATATGGGACTAAGCAACAAAAAGTAAAACCAAAAATCACAATGAAAAGTTAACAAACCTTACACACACATTTAGGACTAAGCAACAACAAAAAAAAAAAGAAAAGAAAAGTAATAAATCGCAATGAGAAGTTAACATTAACATGTAAAGCAGTTGCTCTAAAACATGTATGGTAGCCAGAACAAGTGGTTCTAGCAAACATCATTACAGGATGATCATTACATACCTGACAACCATTCCTGTTTTGGGGGAATAATTCCTTTTTTTTGCCTTTAAGTTAATGTTTTGACCCTAGATTCCTTTCTTTTTCTGGAATATTCTGTGAGAAATTTTTACAAAATAGACTGTATTTCTAATTTTGCCTTGAGAGATTCCTAATGTTTGGTTTGAAAGGTTGGCAGGTATGTAAGTAGACTGGGCTGAAAACATTGGAGGGATTATTTATTATTGACAAGTATGATGGTTGCACTAGGATACCTATGCTCATGTGACCAAACCTTGGGTATGGAGTGGCAAATGTAGATTAATGCCTTGCCACAAGACATCATGATGGCAAATAAAATAAAACATTGTTTCTTGACTTGACCTGAACCTTGTGTGACTTTGTTTGACAGGTGGTGGAACCCCTCACTACGGATCGATGACCCCGTCACGTGATGGCAGTATGACCCCCTCGAGGTCAGGAGCATGGGATCCTACGGCACCAAGTACACCAATGAGGTAAGGCCAATACTCTCCTGCTTTGTGGTAGTGAAAGAAATGGTGGTAGTGGGAGTAGTGGTAGTAGTAGTGGTGGTACAGCAGCATCATTGATGACACAGGTAGTAACCGGCTATATGATTAAGGGCAATACTTTTCCTGCTTTGTAGTAGTTGTGTTGGTGGTTGTGGAAGAAGTGGTGGTAGTGGTAGTGATAATAGTGGTGGTGGTGGTAGTTGCAGTAGTGGTAATGAAAGTGGTGGTACAGCAGCAGTGACGACACTGGCAGCACCGGCTATATGATTGTATCTAAAAACATAAAGAAAATCATACATCAAGTTTTGAAGCTCTAGAAAGGAAAATTTAGTATTAATGTTGATATCATGGTAATAAATTATTTTGAAATAATGAGTATTCCATGCCCTAATCCCATCTATTGTCTATGTTTTTCCTATTTCGCAACTTTTCTTTTGATCATATCTGATTGGTTATCCTCGTTTGACAATCTTCTTTTCAGCTTTGACGAGTCCTCTCCCTCGCCTCAGCCCTACGGGTCCACCACCCCCGGCACTCCAGGGTACTCTGGAGAGCCCCAGTCGCCGGGCCAGGGACCTTACACCCCTGCCACTCCCAACAGCTCCTCTGGGATGTACGGGAGCGAGTCTACATACTCTCCTTATGGGGGGCAAACGCAGTCTCCATCACCGGGCAGTTACCAACGTGAGTAAGATAGATGGTGATAATTTTGATGTTGATAGTGATGATGACATAATGCACTTAGATTTATATTTATCTAGTAAACTATTCAAAGATGTATTCTGAAATTTATAAAGTAAGAATGGACAAATTAGTCTTGAGGATGATACAAATGGTGTTGAATTACATTTAGGCTTGATGATCAAAATAATGACCAAGAGCACAATGATTATGTAAATTATGATTATTGTCTAGGCCAGAAAACTAACAATAAATCTCTTTTTGCGCTACAGCCACGCCCAGTCCATCAAGCAGCTTCCAGCCTGCCCCGAGCCCCGGCTCCTACCAAGCCACCCCGTCCCCATCAGGCACCTATCACACCCCTTCCCCCGGTAGCTACCAGGGCAATCCTAGCCCCATGGGGTACTCTGCCAACACGCCCATGGCTCCATCCCCACTGGGCTACAACCCCCAGACACCAGGGGGTGACATCATGCACCCCGCTCAGAGTGACTGGCATACTCAAGACATCATGGTGAGGATCAAAGACTCCCATGACGACCCGTCTCTCATCTTCAAGGAGGGCGTCATCAGAAGTGTCCAGGTGAGAGATGTCCCTTTCTCTTTACATTGCAGGTTCTAAAAAGTTCTAACAATTCCAAAATTTGTATTTTTAAATTTCCATCCAGTAGCCACCTCACAAAACTCGGGGGTTTGTTTTATACACAGGTACAAAAAGTGTTGATTTGATGCCCCCTCCACCTGGCACTGTGCTGGCAATGTCTTCCAGCTCGGTCATACAAGGTGTGTTGACTAACCACTTGGAAACTAGAACAACACTACCTGTATGGCCAGGTTTCTGTTTGGACTTAAAGGAAAATTTGTCCGTCATCTAAGTTTTAAAAACAACATTGTTCCTATTATTTGTGACAAGTTCACAATCACAGAGCGCCTTCAACTGGACCTCACAGTAAAATAAAGGTCCTTCCCCGCGTGGGTTTTGAACACGGCTTGCTTTCTACAGAGTCGGCAAAAAAAAAAAACAAGTGTGTCTTATACACAGAGATTTACGATACTGCAAATATGTTTCTATACAACCCCTATATGCCTATATGGAGAAAAAAAGTCTATTCCAAAATCAATAACAAAGAAGAATAAAGTTAGTGAAATTTTATGTACAGATCAAACGGGAGGGGAGCTCGCAGGATATGTCACAGAGTTGGCCAATTTGTGTTTGATTGATCACAACTTCAAAAATTATAACTTTCCTATTTCTAATCAGAATTTGCTCAAAGTTTCACTAATTGTTTTTCCCAATTTTCTGCTTTTATTAAAACCAACCTACTGGAATTTGCCGCACTGATTTGTTAATATTTGTGTTGTAATGAAATTACTACTTATCTATCGATGTGTTTATTTGTCCATCGATCAGGGTACCCTGTGTTCTGTGTATCTTCCTGATGGCGAGGATAGAGTAGTAACAGTGAAAGCTCTTCATCTGGAACCAGTCATGCCAAGCAAAACAGACAGAGTAAGTTCCTTTCTTATTCATAACATATCAGTTATATATCGAGGGGTCAGTGACACAAAGACATAACTCCATTTTTGCCATTTTTAGAAAAAGTGGTTCATGTGTCACGGAGCACTTGGGCCTAAGTCTATGTTTCACTAGCCATTGACTTCAATGGGGTTTTGGATGGAGTTAAGTTTTTGTGTTACATTTTCCTGAACATTTTGATATCAAATATTCATTTTGGCAAAATATAGAGCTTTGTGTCACTGAACCCTGGATATAATGGGTTTGGAAAGAGATGTTATCAAGATTGCCTTATGATTTTTGTTTCTTCACCCTTTTCCATTTCCCTCTATCCATTCCTCAAAGTAAACTTGATTGATTCTATTCTTGTACCACCTCTCTCTTTGCCCCTCATTATGAAAGAAATGGTAAATGATAATTTTCATGAAATCAAGGGTACCAGGCAATTCTATTTCATCACGTTCTTGCTTTACATTTTATTTACTAAATGGTAGTGCTGTCATCGACAAGCCTTCTGTCGACAACCTTGTCGATAAAAGTGCATTTTTACGGGAAGGCGACATGTCGACAGGGATAGTATATTGTCGACAAGAATCAACCCATTTATAGGCTTTACACGCACTTTGAATCATTTTACAAACAACACTGTTTTTTAACAAAACACTTTGGTTTTGTGCAATTTGTATTTCAAAGTGAACACAAACTCAAAATCGGTCATCTTACTTACGGCTGCAGCAAATAAAAATAATTCACGAACAATTGTTGGCATGCACGCCGGTGTTGGAAGGATTGCATTCTTCCAACCATCTGTCGACAATGTGTCGTTGTCGGCTAAAATTCAAGACGACATGTCGACAAAGATTTTTTTTCTCGATGACAGCACTACTAAATGGTACATTTGTCTTGATTTGTCTTTCTTTTACTTATATGTCTCCCCCCTCAAGTTGAAAGTAATCATAGGTGATAATGTTCATAAAATGTAATTTACCTTATTTAATTATCTATCACCTCCTTTTCCCCTACTTCTCACAATATACCTCACATAATCTAGTTTAAGTTGCAACTATAAATTATCATTTTTCCCTTCTTGTATCCCCTTCTACTAGATTCTTTAATTTCTGTATCATCTTTAAAGGAAACAAAAACCTTGATACTAAGTTACTTTTATTGTAAAGTTTAAGATATTTAAAAAATATCAGTGAAAATTTGAACAAAATCGGGCAAGAAATAAGGAAGTGAGAGCATTTTCAAATGACTAGTCACTAGAGGGCGGTATTCAATTTGATGACATCATCTGTAAACAACTCTCCATACCTTTTGTACATAAAATTTCATGCTTTTCCTTCTTTCTTGTGATTGAGATAATCTACTCTCCTGAAAGCAAGATATAGAATGCAAAATGATATTCTTCTTCACATGTTATGAAGTCGGATCAAGAACACAAATAAATACAAAGAAAACAGACAAATTGTGAAATTTTATGTACAAAAGGCATGGAGAGTTGTTTACAGATGATGTCATCAAATTGAATACCGCCCTCTAGTGACTAGTCATTTAAAAATGCCCTCACTTCCTTATTCCTTGCCCGATTTTGTTCACATTTTCACTGATATTTTTTAAATATCTTAAACTTTACAATAAAAGTAACTTACATGTAGTATCAAGTTTTTGGTTTCCTTTAATCCTGAAAGGCGATGTGACTGAATCTAACGTTCTCTCTTTTTGCCTTTGAAGGTGAAGGTGATAATGGGGGATGACCGTGAGAGCACCGGTACCCTGATCAACATCGACGCTGAGGATGGCATCGTCAAGATGGATCTCGGAGCGGCTGACATCAAGATCCTGCAGCTCAAGATGCTTGCTAAGCTGTATAAATAAGCAAGCTGACTTTATCCTTCAGTTATTTTAGATAAAGGCACAATTAGAGATAAAGTTCCTGGGGGGCGTTGCACAAAACTTGTCATCGGTGACAAATGGCATTTTTTGTTATAAGCTACTAAAATCCTTGCTTCTGATTGGTTATCAGCAGATTTGGCACTGACTTTTGCCATTTGTCATTGAAAAAAAGGCTTTGTGAAACGCCCCCAAAACAATACGGTGGATTCATAATTCACAGCCCCATCTAGCGACACCAGTGTTTAGTCCATGTCATGTGATTCATTATGGGAAAAAGTCTATACAAAAAATATCAGCTGTGGTCATTTGGATCAGAGAAATTTGTATATGGGACTACACACATATGGCAGCCCCCCTCCCATTCTTTTTAGGGTTAAGTCCCTCAGAGAGGACTTGAAGCCGTTGATCCCCTGGTTGCTTATGTACAAGCATACGCATGCTTTCTTGGCAGTAAGGTAAAACAAACAAACTAACCTTCAACATGTATCCCATTATAATTGGATGTATTAGGTGCTTCTGTCACTATCCTTCTTCAGCTGAATATGCTAGTGAAGCTTTAGATAAGGGAATGTATCAACTGGTCTAGAACCAGAGCAAATATGGACAGACATTAAGATTTTCTTAAATGCCGATTTGTTGAGGAAAACAGTCATGTTGATTTTTATTAATATGTTACCGATTGAGTGATTATATCTCTTATAGAAGATTGGTTATGAGAGAAAAATAGATGCATGATGTGCAACAAAGTTGTTCTTTCTGTTCATGCATTTTGTGTATGTTCAAGAGCTATCATGTCAGAGGTCAAAAAGCCTTGTTCATACATAATGGTTAAGCCACCCGAGAACAAAAATTTGGCAAAATAAAACGTTTTAGTGTTCGCTTCACATGATTTCTATATCGTATAACACAGACATACGGTACTGTATGTAAGTAAGCATTATGGCCTTATTTTCACCACACATGACATTCATGTTTACGTGGGAAACAGTTTTCATTTCATCCCAGCGTTTTGTGAGACGGTTTAGAGTGATGTATGTGAACGAGGTTCATACTGTATAGATGTAATCAAAAGCTGAACTGTGCTTGATGATAATACAGAATTATGTAATGACTTGATTTGAGTTGTATATAATATGAATCCTTTGTGTTAGGTAATGATGAATTTAAGTGGTTTCTGTAATTCTGTTCTCTCTCTCTCTTTTGCTATCTCTCTCTCTCTCTCTCTCTCACTCTCTCACTCCATCTGTGTGTTGGTGCTCTATATTATTTCTGATTGAACTGTTTTGAGGGGGGGGGGTAGACTTTTATTATTATTATTTGAAGCTCTTGTAACTCAAGTAAACGACTAGCAAGCATTCAATTCAAAACTTTGCTTAAACTTATCAAAGAACAAAACAATGACCTATACATGTACTATTAGACTGTGTATTGCAAGATAATATGTATAAAATCATTGTTTTTAACGAAGAGAATCTAATTTTCATCTTCTTTTCCACAGCCTTGTTAACCACTTTAATTTAAAACTTTGTTGTCGTCAGTCTCTCTCCTCCATCTTCTCCCCCTTCCCTCTCCTCGCCATCTCTCACCCCTTTCTCTTTTCTTGCTCTCTGTAACATTATAACCTTTCTCTCTCTATTGAACATAAGAACCTTTTGTTCCAGCTTATGTGAAACAATGGTGCATTAAAAAGTGTTCCAAACATCAAGTATTTGTGTTTTTTTAGTCATTCTTTGTAGCTATATTTTCTGAGATTTTTTTCTCTTTTTCCAAGAAAGGAAAGATTTGTACTTGAATGACAGGTTAAATAACCACCACTACCAGAGTAGTAAAATTCAGAAACATGATGTCTGTTAATTTAATTTAAAAAAAATATTTATGGTTTGAAAACATTGAAGATGCATTTTATTTGAATGAACAATCTAAATCTATTTACAATTTAATAACTATTGAATGCATAATTGCCATTTCTTCAAGAATTGGATCGCAGTTGTATTATGTAGTGTGCATCCTGAGGCCTGAAAAAAAAAATAAAAAATGTTGTATTGCCCTTTAGGTGCCAAAACATGTTGGTCTGATTTTTTAATTTAATTAAAAAAAAAAATTCTCTCCCTCTTTGGGCTGATGTTTCTCAGTTTTGAATACCTTTACCGGTAAATTTTTCTTCTAAAACAAATGGTAACAAGGCTGACTGTAGATTTCAAGAATTTTGAGTCGGTCGCAAAGCTAGGGCAATACAACATCTTTTTGTTAAACGGTGAAACGGAGAGGTATTTAAAAGGGCCTTTATAGTCGTAGAATGATAGAAAGTGATAAATGTAGAGATGATGTAACAAAGAATGATAGGAATTAATTGGCAATACATTGACAGGATAGCAAGG
>BEXV01001706.1:14200-38758 GCA_003118195.1 Hemicentrotus pulcherrimus
GAATACAAAACAAAGTGCATCTTAAATAAAACAAAAATAAATAAATAGTTAACAATACAGAAAAGATGTAGCTGCTGCAAGCTTAACAACAAACTAATGTACACCAGTCAGTCCTGATATTAGTATTAGTGTAACAATAGTATAGTGGGAGCATGAAGTTGAACAATTCATGATTATACATAATTATATAATTATGTTTGTTTGAATAATATTTGTTATAAAGATATTATAAAGATAATATGCACGATTAATCTTGTGGTTACTTTGTGGTTTCCAAACCACAAGATAACCACAAAATACTTGTAAGATTTTCTTTTTTTTACCGTCTGAATTGGCTTTCACCGTGTTAATGCGGCTAATAACAATAAACATGATTACAATAATGATGAGGATAATTATTATCATCATCATAATTATTATCATTACTAAAATTATAATTGTTATCATTATTATTATTACTATTATTATCATCATTATGACTTATTAAGTAAGCAAATATCATTCCCAAAAACCTGGGGGATGATTGTACATGCCATCCCCCCACCTAGTGAGGTGGGGGATGCATCCCTCTCATCCCCCCTTGTCTACGCCCCTGTGTAATGTAGTAGCAAATATGATTTAAGCAAGCTAGGGTCATTCACAATTCTGTTAATGAGATTAAAAGAAAAATGTTTGATATTTAATTTTGTTTTATTCTTAAGGGGATGAGCACGGCTAATTAGTGTCTTGGGTATGCATAAATATAATGGAATGGAAGGTCCGTGTTATTTCATTTCTTAACAACGCCTACTTCTCGTGATACTTTGTATGTAATGGTCATCACGTAAAATGTCTCGAAAATCCCTTGCGATGCTCAGATACTTTTATTTCTTATGTTGTACGTAAAACACGATACAGCTTAAATACGATACAGTCGAAATGTCTATGCATTTCGAATACAGAATAAAAATGAGTCAATACATTCATGAGCTGTTGTTTACAGGGAAGGAAAAGGTGGACGAAAGTCCTTACTAAATTTGATTTTAGTTGTTTCCAAATCTGTATTTGGCGAAGGATACTAATAGATCTAAATATGAGATTGAACCATCCAAGACAGACGTACGTCGTATCGAGATTAACGCTCTTTTTTTCGTTAAGATAATTTTGTTAATACCGAATCTAAACAGTGCATCTTTATACAAACTATACAGTGCGTCCCCCAGAAATGAAACCGGATTTCATGGCAGAAATTTTCTATCATAATATATAAATAATTTCTTTGATGAGATACACATGCATGGAAAGCTCTGCTTCTCTTCTTTCATTCGATCCACAACTTACTTTTCATAATTCACGCATGATTGAAACAACGGAAAGTGGCGCTATCAAATTTTATTTGCATGCTCAGATTTCAACTTTGAGTGAGATTTTAGGGAAGGAAACGTAATTTTTTCGAGAATAAAAGAAAAACACCACATAAAAATTCACAAAATCCTTTTTAATACGACAGCTTATGCATGAGTAGAACAATAATAGATGTATGCCACAAAACAATTAAAATGAAACATGCTTAATGACATCCAAATGAGTGGATATGCAGTTGAGTTAGAATCCACTCAGCTTTCCTGACCTAGCAGCAGAAAATGGACTTAATGCTTGAGGGAATTTGGATTGGATTGTCAATTTTAACGTACTGAGATTTATCCACTTCTCAAAATGTGTGTACATGTAGTAACGTTTTATTTTATTGTGTAAAATGTATTACTTTTTAACCATATGATATTTGTATAAACTTTTATTATGTTTTTCAATATATGTATATCTCAATGTTATGTGATTTACGTGTTTGTGTTGATCCTTTGAAAGTAGAAAATAAAGTTCAAGTTCAAGATCATAACTTAGTTCAAGAATCGATTATTACCGGGATGAGAGAAGATCTTAACCGGGGGATAACTATCGTATAATTATGATGTTATAAGAGCACAATCCTTTCGTCATTAAGCACTTTTTGCCCGGGGGGTCTCAGTCAAATATAATTATTGTAAGCATGCGTGACCAAGAAAACGCTTATAAAGTGGTGTTTTATATAAATAGGTCGTAGTTCTGGTGTTCAAAAAACGGCGATTTGTGGCCATTTTCAAGAAAAAGGGTACTTTTTCAAAATGGTTCAAGATCCTGCTGTACGCGCCCGTATACGCGTATAGGGGCTTTTTTCTAGCCCTCGGAGTCAGACCGTCAAAAAGGAGGGGGGGGGCGACGGCCGCAAGAGGTAGCTTATCTAGCGGGAGTCGGTATACTATGGTATATGCATATCGCATGCACCGATAGACCTAGAGTCTTATTACATTCAAATGATTCAAATGATTTTTATTTCTCATGCAAAACATAATACAAAAATGATTTTTATAACAACAAATATGCAATGTAACAATAACAATAAATATAGCGGAAAATGATTCAAATGATTTTTATTTCTCATGCAAAACATAATACAAACATAATTTTATAACAACAAATATGCAATGTAACAATAAATATAGCGGAAATAGCACGAGAAAAGAGGAACTAACTTGAAGCAGAGCTTGTTGAAGTGTTAGTTCCTCATTATTAAGAATAGTAACTATTGATTGTACACTGTGAACTGTTTTGTAAACACTTCATGTACTTTAAATAAAATAGATCAAATTTGAAATGTGATTCTTTTTTTCTCCAAAGAAAGGACTTAATGATGGCTGTGCATTAAAGGTAAAGACCAGTATTGGAAACGCCCCAATTTCAAAAAATGAAATGGAAGCTCTCATTACCAATCATGTGAAAGAATATGTTTTGACTAATACATGATGATACAAAATTTGCCAGGAAACCGCCTACTAATTCATATATTTGGTAAATTTGTTTCTCTCATGGTCTGTGAGAGATATAGGGTAGTCCCATATACATCTTTCTGTGTATAGTGCTTGTAACTTTACGAAGAATGGGCCAAATTTCTTATCATTTTGATGATTCCAGAACCTTGCAGATGCTAGATGCTAGATGATCAACCTTTTCTGATCGATTCCACAACGTTTCTTTCACAATGCAATCGCATGACCATAACTGGTCTTTACCTTTAAACCAATTTGGGAGTGTACAATTTGATGTTATTGCTTCTCCATTGAAATACATTTTAACATTATCAATTTTACATCAGAAGCATAATTCGATATATTTTAGATTGTCAACAACTTAAAATGGTAAACCCTATCGCACTTTAAAATGCTCAATTGGTTACAATACTTTCTTAGAAGTACACTTTTGTGAAATACCCTTTTAGAGTGTGAATTCGGGAAAAAAAACCACGCGAAATGCTCATTAGGGTGTATTTTGGCTTCATAAGAAATCCTCGTTTAGGGGGTGTCTGGAAAAACATCTAGTCACGCATGCTTACAGTATTTCTACATGACTGAGACCCCCGGGGGTCCATGACTATACGTAGATCGTGTCAGAACCACGTACGTACCCATTGGTGATATCAAAGAATGAAGAATAACAGTAACGTCATTGCTTACACAGCTCTCAGAGGGAAATAACCGTTTGGGCCCAACCATGCAGGGGTCACATTCTGTGTCACTGTATACACTTTATTCATATTTGACATTACGAGCACAATCCTTTCGTCGTTAAGCAACACTTCTTGGTACTCATAGAGGTAAGTTCAACCTTATAGACTTTATTTTCAATTAACTATGTAGGTAACGGTTCCACCTTGCTAAACTATGTTAAACTTTGATGGCAGATGAATTTTTAGGGGTGATTTTTTTCATCCTCAAAATTCAGAAAAATAAATGATATTTGTAAAGATTAAACAAAAAATATTTGAATGCCCCAAATATCGAAAAGCAAGCTTAAGTAGACTCCTTGTCTGAATATTCTCATGAAATAATCGTTCCAGGATATAGACCTAGGTGTTTAGATATTGACAAAATATTGGCAGTTCTTGAACCAGGTATCCTAATATAATCATTCATATTACTCATTGTTGATAAGGCTAACTTAAGAATATATAAGATATTCCCGAAATTGGCGGCAGTGTTGTATGATAAAAATTATTTACCCCGATACCTTCCTCATTTATATACAATGCCATTTATAATTATGTAGCGTGTGAAAACGCGAGAATTCAATTTGGTTGTATAGCGTATGTGCTAACGTCGTTTAACAAAAATTAAAGCCTTTTGAGATTTTACGATAAAAAATGTATTGTCTTCTTTGATATAGAATTGTGAGACGGTTATTGACTAATCCAACATCAGGCTCAACAGCATGGATGCTTTCTTAAATAGATATGCCACCTCGAAGGAAGACCAGGAACAGCATCATCTCTCAGTTGGCTATTCAAGACGCAACAACGCGGACGATTCAGAAATCTATTTCATTCCCAGTAGAAGAAATGAACAAGCCGACCAATCAACAGAAGAAAAGGACAGCGAGCAAGCTGGAATGACTCGCAGAAGTTGGAAAACCATACACTCATCTATGGTCATGTTGTGTTTATGTACAGCATTAGGTGTTCTTGTTATTTGCGTCCCGTTTCTGCCCAGGAGAAACTCTAATGGATCGTTCGACCCAACTCCTTTTATTTGTCGTAGTGTTTTATTGGGAGTACTCGCTATTCTAGCATTGATCGTGATGCTTGTAATGGTGGTGAAGAAAGAAAAACTACACGAAAAAGGATTTGTTATTTGGCCTCAACATTGCGAGCATTGTGCTTTTGTCATGTCAAAGATACGACGCGACGACCTAAATATCAGATCTGCTGCAGAGAATTTGCACAGTCTTCATCAGTCATATCAAATGGACACTTTCAAGTCACCAACAATCAAATCTACTTTATATATTACGTACATCTTTTCTGGTCTGTCCATCTGTTTTATGATCTCAACATCTGCAATGCCAATTATTTGTATCATGGACGATTCTGCAAGCACCCCTGCTTCCCAAACGCTACCGGAGGTAATTACAGGAGGTCTTCTAGTCATCTGTTTATTTTTTTGCTGTGTACTTGGTTAGTTTTAGATTCATTCCTATTTATTCGGAGGCACACTTTATAGCTGTTCCAAAGCTTCGATGGGCCATGGTTCTTCTTGCCGGAGGGGCAATTTGGATGGCTATAGTGAAACTCATAAGACCATTTGCTATTTTCGCAAACGGTGACAACCGAATGATCTACCCATGTGCTTTAAATTCTACTGTGGGTGAGTTTCTGAAAGGTGTAAATGATATATCTCAACCGTTCTATGTGGAGCTAGCTTTAATGTTGGCATGGCAGATGGTGGGATTGTGGTTCAGTTTTCTACCTGGGAATGTTCGAGATACCCTTGAACAGATCAAAAGAGATCATCCAGAGATATCATCAAAAGGAAAGTTGACAATTCAGTCCAGTTGTTTTAACTTCTCACGAATCTTCAAGTCAATAGTCAATGAGGCCAATTACAATTCAAGCAAAATAATTCTTCCCAATCAAGAAGAAGCGATTACGTTAAACATGTCACATAACCAATTGGATGATACCCTTCGCCAAGGGGGCAATGCATTCGAAACGGTTCTGTCGCAAAGAATCACTGGAAGTGTCTTTAGGAGTACAACATCAGATCAAATCGATGACAGAATACCAAAAACTTCTGACCCATCACAACAAGACCCTGGGCTTAATAATACTCATCAAAGATATCATGGGTACAACCTTTTGGAAATGACTTTAGCTATCTCTTTGGTTGTAAGTGGTGTTTACTTCGGGGTCAGTAATTTTCTCACAGGAGAGACCCATTATAAAGAGTCTTCGGTGAGCTCCACACGTGGTCTCTATGTCCAGTACTTCTTGAAAATTTTGTATTTTCTACCTATTTTGATTTTAATTATGATTCATAAAAAAGCTGCACTTAAAATCGATCATCATGCAGTGAAAAATCTGTCGCCTTTCATCCCCTCTCATGGAAACTACTCAATGCTCCTTCTGACATTAACAGGAGCTTGTTTGTTTGATATGAGTTTCCTAGCAGCATCAGTTGGCAACCTGTCCACGTTGTCAGCACTATCTCGTGATGAAATTATCCTCAATACAGCCAGTCTGTTATCCAGTCTGTTCGATATATGGCGAAAAAGCACAGAGACTATCTTTCTTCTCTGTATCCTGCGTCAGTACCAAGTGAGAGAACATGAAACGATGTGGACCTTAGTGTGCATTTCTTGTGTCGGGATTGCGAATGCAACACATTGGCTATGGGACAGTCTTATTCATGAGTCAGGGTCGGAACTGGCGTGGCCGGTTCTGGTAATGTTTTTTGATGGGAATATTGGACAGGTCATCGGGATGCTTTTGGTGCCTTTTGTTCATCTCTACGGGCTCCACACTGCCACATTGGCCTTCGAAATTTTAAAGATTGTTCGGTATCGCTAAATTCATTCATCCTTAATACAAAATTTGTGAATTGGAATTGTGTTTAAATTCATGTATTTCATTGTTATTATTGGATCGGAATTTAAACACACGCATTAGTGCATAATGTAGAAATTACACACTTCATGTGGTAATTAAAAGCGTTTGTAACTGAGTACCTACCATTTAGTGAGATACGACAAGTATTCAATTTAAGATACAGCTTACACTACGATTTTATAAGCAAACTATTTCTATTAATCGCTTAACAAAACGAGATTTCACCCGAATTAGTTATTTATACTGAAGGCGGCAGAAGAAAAAAAGTAAACGATAAAAAATAAAAAAAAAACATTTCCATCTCAAGGATGAGACATAAAATTAATGACAAGATATGCCTTGAAACTGATAAAGTATGCGAGCTCCTCTTACTATGCATTGTGCAAACAAATTCAATTAACTTCCCCTTTTATCCAAGAGAAATATTTTGCTGAGACTCAAAATATGTCAGAGCAAAATGTTCGTATATGTCCTCCTCTGTGAAATCATTCTAACCCTTCATCAACCATAATAAAGAGGGCCATTCTGTTTCATGGTGTTATCATCAAAGTAACTAATCACTGAGTCCCAAATGTTCGACAATGAGTTCAGTGACTTAACATTTCATAATTATGTTTAATCATCAGGGCGTTTTGTAAAGATTCATTGACTTTTATATTTTGTTCCTGGTTACACCCAAAGTTTATCGATAGCAATGTTATGAGTGTCATATGCACGTCATTTGAGTTGCCCCCGCCTTCTTGAAAAAGTATAAATCAAAAGAGCTGAACTATTATTAAATCACATCTACTGTTAGAATTAATAGAAAATCATTCCAATTTCTCTTCCAGTCAGAATGGGATTTTCAATCGGTTTATATTTCTTGTATTATGCTTATATGGCACAAATCGATGTTCTATTATGAAAGAAAATGAAACGTGAAAGCCACAAGGACATTCTTTGACCCATCATACAAATATTTTATTAGTGATAATATAAATATTTGAATTTCCGAGCATCGGTCTGCGGGTAAATGATTAAAATTAGATTCAATGACGTCATTGCATACTCCCACTTACAAATGGGAATTCCCTAAGTTGTTCTCATCATAATGTTGGGTTTTTTTTTCCATCATCTCTCAATTCATTCAGAGATGATGGGAAACCCCAAAGCAATATTGTATAAATCCCACAATACTAACCTACAAGGCTCGCATTGATATGTTGCATTTGTCATCATAATTATTAATGTTTTGTTTTTTGTTTTGTTAAAGAAACATTCCAAATCATAAAAATTATAAAGTTTATAATAGTTCTTCTAATCAAACTCAACTTCCGGTATCAACTGAAATCGACTGATTCATCTAACTCACATGATTGAGAATATAATATAAAATACATTGATTTCTTTGTAGTGGGAATGAAACGTCTCGGACGTTTCATTCCCACTACAAAGAAATCAATGTATTTTATATTATATTCTCAATCATGTGAGTTAGATGAATCAGTCGATTTCAGTTGATACCGGAAGTTGAGTTTGATTAGAAGAACTATAGATAAATTAGGAAAGTCACTTCAAGGGGAAGTCCACCCTGATATTATTTTGGTTTTGATAAAAACAGGAAAATAATAATAATAATAATAATGATGGTGGCTTCTTATATAGCGCACATGTCCGTCACATTGTGACGCTCCTGGCGCTGCCCCGATTAATGAAGAGAACAAAAACGTGTAGGTAAGAGTTTGAGCAAAATCCAAATTGAATTAAATAAAGATGTGATTTTGAAGGTGCGATCGATCAGACTGGCAACTCTGTGACGTATTTTTGCAGAGTCCCCTCCTATTTGCCCTGTTTTCAAAAACTTTTGAAAATTTGTATTTTCCCTTGAGAATAGTTTCAATCAAACATATACCTTTACAGTGTTGTCATTTTTTTGTTTGATTGATCGTACCTTCAAAATGTCATAAATTTCTTATACACGTTTCCTCGTTTTTGCTCAAACTTACACTAATTTGTATCTATATTTGTTCTGCTTTTATTAAAACCAACATGATATCAGGGTGGACTTCCCCTTTAAATTTCGTAATGATATTTGAAAGTCAATACTCGTCATTCTCATATGCATTTTGTTTACACGTGAGGCATGTATAAATTGGCTTTAATAATTGCAAATTTGTATAAAAAGACTCGGAGCAGTTTCGTGTTATTACTGTAAGACTAACGGTAAAACTTCGACGGGTCGACTTATGAATTAATAGGCATTATTTGAAAACATAATCTTCACATCTTAGTAGCCGTTATACACGTAGTAATTGTTTCATTAACATGTGAACGAATTGTTCACTGTGATGAGCAGGTCAATGTGAGATACAGCTATCGATTGAAATCCCTATTATCTCAAATTATATGACTGTGATATGTTTTTTTTTTAAATCATGATTAGTATAACTGATCATAATTGATTTAGAAATGGACGTTTGTAAAGAAATTCAAGCTGGACAATGAAAATTTCTTTTGTTTTTTGTGTTAATATCTTCTTCTTTTTTTAATAAAAAGAATACATGCAGACCGCTATACCTGTCAGTGTGACTTTTCATTGCAAATGCATCATTTCTTTCTTTTAGTATTCATAGGCGTATTTCAAATTATATTATATTTAAACAAAATCACAGAACATAGTTACATTGGATTGATAGAAATTAAGTCTCCCATCTTGGAAGATCTTGTTCACAATTGAAAAAGGTTCACATTAAAAATATAATGTACATTGACATCATATCTTTCGAGAATTGTCACTGTTGATAATGTACTGTGACTATGAAACAACATATCAGAAATATTTTGTGGGACGGCTGCTTTCGGCATCTCCATGATTAGCAAACTTCGAAAACATTTGGACATACAACCTATATACAAAACGATTAATCCATGCTTTTGTGACTTTAGATTATTGTAACGGATTGTACTTTGGCTTACCCAATTCCACCATTTCTTCACTTCATTCAACGTATTCAGAACATGGCAGCCCGTTTCATAACCCAAACCAGAAAATATGAACACATAACTCCTGTTGTTATATCTCTTCATTGGCTACCTATTTTAACTCGCATTCAGTTTAAGATGCTTTTGATAGTATTCAAAATTAAACATGGGTTTGCGCAATCACATTTAAACGACCTTCTCAAAAATATTGTTCCATCACGTTCATTATAGGGTCAACACCACAATGCTAATTTTCCAATACGCCCTGGTCCCCGAACCAATAACCCTTATATACGGTAATAATAATAATAATTAACAGTTCTTGTATAGCGCATAACACATAGTATTTAAAACATGTCCCTAAGCGCTTTAGAGAAAAATACAATATTGATACATTAAAACTGATAAAATTATATTTCAATTGTTAAAGCAATGACAAATATCTGTTTTAATCAATCATTGCTTAACCGATTTTATTCATTTAAAAAAAGATATCGCGCATGAGGAAAAAAAGACTTTCAATAAAATCAACATGACAATTTCAATACCCATATTTATCGCACTTGAAATGTTGATCCATGGAATTCTAAACATTGTATATAAAAAGTATATCCAAAGATGTTAGCTTAAGATTAAAATGTCGTGATCAGTCTGACTTAAAAAAACTTATTTCTTGTCTAATGATACCCCATTCATAATTTTTTTTTTTTCTGTCATGGATGACCGAGCGTGAAAAGTGCCGTCAAAATCTTCTTGGCTGAAGCACCAAATGTGGGTCAGGCCATATTTTATTTCATTTTCGTAAGTATTATTTATTGGGAATATATTTTTGTAAACTAAATTATCCTGGGCAAATATATGGAAAATGATTTTAGCATACATACGTCAAGGAAATACGGTTAAAACAGTTTGATTTAAAACTTTTTTTATGAGTTATTAGCATGTGAAGAAAAAGTCTGATTGTGAGTACTCAAAAATATTTTGGAACAAGGTCTTATTTTCTCAGAAAAACAGTATTATTTGATGATGCAAACATTGATTACACCAGATATAGTTGTATGCAAGCAATGTGATTATGTTGAAAATACGTAGTTTTTAAAAATCTATTAATTAATTTAGCTTCTTATGTTTTATATACGCAAGAAAAGGAAATATTGTGCAGGGCAAGTGTTGAAAAGTATCGCCTTTGGAAAAAATGTTGATTATGTTTTTTTTTTAAAGTAAGTTAAATTCATGTGTTTTTCTTTGTAATCAATATAATTTTGTTTCTTATGTATGTGTTATTCAATTAATAAATGATGGAGAGAGACGAAAGAAAAAAGGGGGATAAAAGTGTTATTTTCATTGGTACAGCTGATATTTTGGTTTGTTNTATACAAAACGATTAATCCATGATTTTGTGACTTTAGATTATTGTAACGGATTGTATTTTGGCTTACCCAATATATTTCTTCACTTCATTCAACGTATTCAGAACATGGCAGCCCGTCTCATAACCCAAACCAGAAAATATGAACACATAACTCCTATTGTTATATCTCTTCATTGGCTACCTATTCTAACTCGCATTGAGTTTAAGATTCTTTTGATAGTATTCAAAATTAAACATGGGTATGCGCAATCACATTTAAACGACCTTCTCAATTAAACATGTTGTTCAATCACGTTCATTACAGGCAACTACAGTCATGATGATTTTCCAATACGTCGCTGGGGGTGTTTCACAAAGATCCTAAGTCGAACTTAACTCTAAGTTGGACTTAAAAATTATGAAGAGCCATTTGTAGCCTTAAAATAAAATATATTCAAAGGCAAAAATTGAAGTACTTTAGACTTTTCATGAATTTCAGATCAAACATAAAATCTCTCTATGATAATAGAAAATATTAATGATTTGAATCAAAATGTTATGCCTTTTAAAATAACTTTTACAAAATACTTTCAAAGATGCTAACGGCTTTCCATAGTTGTTAAGTCCAACTTAGAGATAAGTTCAACTTAGGATCTTTGTGAAACACCCTCCTGGTCCCCGAACCCGTATACCCGTTACGGTGATTGTGCTTTTGCTGTTGCAGCCCCTAAATAATGGAATAGTTTACCAATTAGTATCCGTCAATCCCCATCCGTAGAGTTTGAAGTATTCTTGTTTAATAGTAATTTATAGGGCAGTTTTGTTTGTAGTAAGTTGCTAATTTAATATCTGTAATTGTTATTATCAGAAGAATGTATTATCATCAGTGATGTATGTTTACATAATTGTACCTTGTTTTGTTTAACGCTTAGAAACATTGTATTAAAGCCCCACTGTGCTACTCTACTTGCACCCTCTACATAGGTAACAATTAATGCCTAATCAGTGCATGTTGGTCCCCCATGATCCCTTTTTCTTATGTTAATTCAGAGTACTGTTGATTTAATCAGATAACCCCTGGCCAAATTTAGTGCAGACGGGCTTAAGCGCTTTAAAAATGTAATTTATCATCATTATCATTATTACACTATAAATATTTCTCTATGATAGGTGTACTTGGCATTGAGTTATGATGATCGTGCATCGTGATTAAGCCGTCAGTTGTTTCGCGCATTTATTGTTATATATTTTTTAATTTTACATCTATTTGTATTCAAAGTCCATTTGAAGTATTTGATATTTACCAATCAATAGATAGAAAGGAAATTTTGATACATTAAAAGTTAAACAATTACATTTTAGTTGTTAAAACGATGGCAGATATCTGTTTTAATCGGTTAGGCATTGGCATTGGCCATACCGATTTGATTCATTAAAAAAAAAAAAGATATCGCGCTTAAAGAAAAAAAGACTTTCAACAAAATCAACCTATGACAAATGAAATGTTCATCATGGGAATCTTAACTCTGTATATAAAAAAATAAAGTATATTAAAATGTCGTGATACCCCATTCATAAATGTTTTTTGTTTTTTTCTGTCATGGATGACCGAGCGTGAAAAGTGCCGTCAAAATCCTCTGGGCTGAAGCACCAAATGTGGGTCGGGCCATATATATATTTTTTTCGTAAGCGTTATTTATTGTGAATATATTTTTGAAAAAAAAAATTATCCTGGGCAAATATATGGAAAATGAATTAAGCATATATACGTCAAGGAAATACGATTAAAACAGTTTGATTTAAAACTTCTCTATAGATTATTAGCATGTGAAGAATATCTATATCGTTTCAAAAAATCTGATCATGATGATTGTTTGAAGTGCAAATGCACAAACAAATCATTATCTTTTATTTTATGATTGTGAGTACTCAAAAATATTTTGGAACAAGGACTTATTTTTCTCAGAAAAACAGAAGTATTGTTTGATAATGAAAAAATTGATTACACCTGATATAATTGTATGCAAGCAATGTGATTATATAAATTGAAAATACGTAGTTTTTTAAAATCTATTAATTAATTTAGCTTCGAATGTTTTATATACGCAAGAAAAGGAAAAATTGTGCAGGGCAAGTGTTGAAAAGTATCAACTCTGGAAAAAATGTTGATTATGTTTTTTTTTTTAAGTGAGTAAAATTCATGTGTTTTTCTTTGTAATCAATATAATTTTGTTTATTATGTATGTGTTATTCAATCAATACATGATGGAGAAAGAAGAAGGGAAAAAAAAGGGGGATAAAGGTGTTATTTTCATTGGTACAGCTGATATTTTGGTTTGTCAGTGATCAATAAACAAACAAGCACGCATAGTTAATTGCACATTACCTTATCACATTCGTTTCTCACTATACAATGGCAGATAAAGATTCAGTTTTATTCATCATCATGGATATGGTAAAATCTATTGATCTTGAGGCATCTAATAAATTGGTCCAAACCAGATAGATGAATGTTTGTTTTTTTCTTTTTCAAATAAACTTTAAAAGCTACGAGCGCAAAATATGTTGGGGATATCTTTCCGGCGGACAATTTTTTTTCTTTCTCACTACTCTCTTTCTATATATCACACACCATACCATACACTAACTACTTTTATATAGCTCTCTTACAAACTAACTGTTGTTTCCAAAGTATTTTACATAATTGTTTTTAAATATGTGAAAGAATTATTTGATTGTTTATCACTAACCAAGAAGGAGAGTTTCAGACATTTCTTGAAAACATCCAGAGGTCGTCGGAGGGCATACAAGAATGAAACGTGAATTAAAGCTCGTTTTTTTTTTTTCATTTTTCATTTCATTTATTTACCACATTAAAAACCAGAAAAATATACAAGGTAACAGAATACATTGTACACATTTGACACAGAGAGCAAATGAAAAACAGATGCATAAGCATGAATGAAAAATGAAAATCTACATCAGTTAACAAACATCAACATTAAAACATAAAAAGGTAAGTAATGTAGATGGGGCTAGAAAAATCGAAGCTTATCGAGTCTAGCCCCGGTTTCAGAGTCGAAGAGCACAAAATATTGGTGATGTTGTTCTTATTCGAGACTCTTAATCATAAGAACATGGGATAGATCCACATTTATACTTGGGATGTGCAGCCTTCTACTATTCCGATTTCCCATTACAACAAGAAAATTCATGGTGACAAATAAATCCCATCAAATACGACTATATCAAGGTCTCTTCTCCCAATTTGGAGGTTGATTGCAACATTTTTTAAACCCAAATATTTGTTTTCCATTTCTAAATGTTCCCCTCCGACTTAATTCTTGGTTTCCCTCTAGTCTGGTACCTCCTATTTCAACTCCCTATGAATCTTCCAAGAGATGTATTTTAATGTGGCAAAATTATTTCGCCTTTTTTATCTTAACCATTCCCGTCAGGATATATGTAGCATTTTATTGCTGGTTTTTATTTCTTTCCATAATATGTATTCTCATCATTCTCCTGTAACCTAATTTTAAATGATGTGATTTTCATTTCCATATCCTTTCTTAATATCAAAACATCTACCTAAAAAGACTGCATTCCAGGGCAAACTGTAAAATATAAAAAAAATACTTTCATAGGCATAGCAAAAATAATAATGATAACAATAAGGGACCATAAGGAATTGTATTTCCAATTCTTTCTAATTTAACAAACAATGGGCATCAATAACCTTAAAAGTTAATATTTGATGTACCAAAATAAGACCTAGGGGCAGTTACTAATTCATGATAACAAAATCATTGTTCTCTTTATTCATTAACAAATAATTGTGCTCTTATGGAACAAAGAAATATAGAAGAAAAACATCAAGGACAAACAAAAATCAAAATACATCACTAAAGAGAAAATTTGGTTTGCATATACAATTTTATTGGCATATGTCAGGTACATAAGGCAGTTATTATATATTTCAAAAGGTTACTTACAACGTCACATATCTACATGTAGTTATGTTAAGCCTGATTCTGAAAATCTTTAAAATGTACATGCAGCCTTTAAGTAGCAATTTGTACTATTCAACCTTCAAATATACAGTACTTCCAATATAGAAATCGCTTTAAAGAGGTGATTGGAAAATCGTATTAGCACTAATTATTAACCGTAACAGATATCTGAGCAGGGCAATTTCTAAATGTTATTGCCCTCAAGGTTTGATGGATAAGCCAACAAAATTACAATATTTTAGCCCGCTCAGAAAAGTCAAAGGGATTTTGTGTGTAATTAGCCGGTCAATATGATAATACAGTAAACCATGGAACAAATATTTTAGCCCGCTCAGAAAAGTCAATGGGGATTGTGTGTAATTTGCCGGTCAATATGGTTATACAGTAAACCAATGAACAAATATCACACCCTAGGCAAACTGTTTGCAGTGCATCATAAATCTGTCAAACACTGGATGATCAGTGCTGGTTTGACAATGTTTTTGCAACTTCTAATGCTAGGAAACCCTGTGTAGCCTACATAATTTAAGAGTATAAGATAGCAAGAGTTTCTTGTTTGCTCTAGATGTCTGATGTGGTTAATAATAGTAGTATTGACTGCCTAATTCAGAAGGCAGTCAATATTACTTAAATATCACACAGCCACGAGATAGTGATAATCGTACTTCTATCATATATATAAATATATATATATATATATAAATTAATTATTATTATTATTACACTTACTTTAAAAAGTATTTTTTTAAAAATATTTATGATTAATTACCATTCATTTAAATCAAAAGAAATCAAATACTATATCAAGTTTCGATATACACGTATAACTGAAAATCAGGATATCATTTGAAAAGTGACACATGCGTCTCAAGCTTTTGGCTCCTCCCCATGTTCATTCCTAAGTTAGAATAAAATAGTAAAATGTGTGCAAGTCTACAATGACATTCAGGATAACCTGTAATTCTTAATACCTACTTAACAAAATCTTTACGAAAAATGGTCATATTTCAATACTTGTATTAAACATGCAGGTAATAATTCAAGGCAGGTGTGGTATTGCATATAAACATCATTGAACTGTTTAGACATTTTAAATGCATGAGATTAGGAATTATTTCAGAATGACCCGATAACCCACATATTGCATTCTGTAAAAATATGTAAAAATATGTTTTACAAAACTAAAACAAGATACAGGTACACCTCAGCCATGATCCTAAATTTCATACAAAGGTTTATGTCAACCTCCAAACAAATACAATCTACATATTTCCAAAAATAATTCAATTTATAAAAAGGAGTGAACTGAACTTTTAAAAGAAATGCGGAATACATAAAGAGACCCTCAGCATGGTGTCATGATTGCAGGAGGTACTCTGACATTGCAGTCATCTCAAGCTTGTACAGCTAAAGAAACATTAAAGACAATCAAACTCGATAAGTATTTCAGAAACAATTCATACAGATTGATAAACTGCATGAAAAAAATAATACAATACAGAAGAAGAAAAAAAAGTTTGTTGTAAAACAAGAAAACTGTAATATTTATTGTATTTTACAGATATAAATGTAAAAGAAAATGATTGAAACATATAATTTGGTCTCTGCATAAATGTGATAAAGTAGTATTTAAAGACCTGAAGGACTGAATTTAAGTTTTGGTGTGAGACGGCGGCCATCTTCGACAGCCTTAATGAAAGGGGGTACAGGCAGATGCGACTTGGCATCGTAGAGCTGACAATTCTTGTAGCCTGTACAAGGCATATCACGCCAGTTATAACGAACCATCGAGGCTCTCTCTCCTATAGCAGTACAAGGATCTTGAAAGAAGATGTGCGCTTTCCCAAGCTCATAGCCGGACGTGACGGCTTTCCATGGTGAACTAATGCCCACTAGAGGGCAGTCTTCTGCTGATGAGTTGCAACATGCCTGAAAAATCAAATCAAAACAATTCTCGTTATATTCACACCTTGTTCCTTTTAGTTTCCGTTTATATTGATCGATTTCGGCTTTCTGTTTCATTCTTTATTATTATTTTTTTATTTATTTTTAAAGGCCGAAAAAGAGGGGTGCGGTTAATACACGAGGGCGGTTAATACAACGTTAATTACGGTTTGTATTCTACATCTCCTCAAAACATAATTCATCAACCTATCTGAGAGATTGCTCAATAAATTTCTGAAAAGATAGGAACTTTATCTATCAAGAATAAACCGTATTGTCGTAATCATTTCAGGAAAAGAAGAAAGAAAAAGTTATTTTGTCTATATGGATAACAGTTTAATTCTTGAGATATGAGGATTAAAGCCAGACAGTTTGACAGATGGACAGGCTACCCTAAAACATACTGCCTCTGGAAGTATTTCGTATTATCTTGGATGGTTACTTTGTACACATGAGGTGAATACCTTTAGAGAACAGGAGAATACTTACATCAAAAGCACTGGCATTATTCATCCTCAGAACATCTTTGCCGTCATCAAACTCGACAACGAGGTCTGCAGAAGCAATACGTATGACTGCTGTAGGGAACGGACCTTGGTAGACGACATCTGCCTCGCCGTAAGCCACAGCACGCGCTCCAAAGGTCAGTCTGTTAGCTACATCCTGCTTGTAACGTGGGTGGATCCTGGAATAAAACAGATGACCCTTTATAATAGAATACAGAATCATATGGACTTGGCACAGCACTCATGTAATTAAGCAAGGCATTTGATCTACATTGCTTCTCTCCACCTAGGTGTTAAAAGGGTTCATGGCAAGATGATAATGTTAGTGGGGCTCAAGCTTTAATATTCCCCAGGGAGTGGAGCATGTGCAATCGTTCAGTCTTCTCTAGAGTTCATCCCAAGAAGGACTTGGTGTCACATGTTCTATTATAATGACCGCTTCTTGTACCATCAGTCACTCTTCAGACACTATCCCCAATGAGCATTTATCCTCCCCAAGACAACATCTTCATGACATATACCCCCTACCCCTAACAGAGTTTCCAACACTTTGTGAAAATGAAATTCCCTGATTTTTTCCTGATGGGGGTTTCAAATTCCAGGATCTTTAAAAGCCATAATAGTCAAGCGTCCATTAGATAAGCTATAAAGTAATAAAGACAAAATAAAGTCTGTAAACAAACTGACTGCTTACTCTTGGGGCCAGTGAAATTCCATTATTTTCTCTTGATACTAGAGATTTCTCAATTTTTAAATATTTTCCCTGACTGTAAAAAAGGGATCTCTTTAATAAAGTATTCCCTTATTTTATGGCAAGCTGACCCCTCCCCCCCTTCTTCCCTCACTTATCTCAGGACAATTAAATTAGGTGTCATTCATTCATCTAGGGGTACTTTTCCTAGAAGGTATTCCTTGGAAGGTAGATTTTCAAGTGTTAGTCATCCAGGAGGGATGATAGTCCAGGAAGTAATATTCCTAGATCCATGAAATATACCTCGCCTATGATCAGATCAGAATCAGGATTGCAATGCTGACTTAAATGACGGATACAATTTATCAAACCCTTGGGCCACCTGGGGTGATGTCATGCTTTGTTTGGTCCGTTGTCAGTCGGGTGTTGGTGCAACTGGGAGGGAGGGATGTGATGGTTATTTTACCTGACTGCTAAGGAAGCATAAATGCTTGTAAGTAAGCAACCAGACAGCCAACGGCTTAAAGTTCTCTCCGAGGAACCTGGTAGTGAGGATTAATGCCTTATCAAAGGGCACTAGCACATCGCCTTGGTTTCGAACCTAGGTCACCGGACTACGAGACCACTGCTCTACCGACTGAGCTATCGCACCTCAACTGTGGTATGAGCCAGTCCCTAGATATCACTTGTATCAAAATTGTAAAATCCATTTAGGTACTCATTCTCCATTTCTTCACTGTCAGCATATTCTGCGAAACATAGGTGGAAGTACATGCTTCTCAAGAGGGCAAACAAAAGATATTCCTAAAGCACCTCCATCACTTTAGCAGTGATGATTCTAAAATGCACAAAGATCTGTGGACAGTTAGGGGTCATTTGTACCACAGCTATCAAGGCACTGGTCTATTAGGGAGTCTACTTACGCTCCATATGGTGAGGTGAGATCTGGCAGATCAATGGCAACAGCCATGAAGACATTGGGTTGATGAGGATTAGGTACGAAGCCAAAGTCTACCGTCTGGTGCCACCTGAGGGCGGTATAGTTTTCATCTGCCTTGGTGACTGGATTACCTGAGGTACACAGCTATAAACGAGAGACAAAGATTAATTGTTTCAGTTAATTACAGATAAACACTTTGGTTGCCTTTTTCTCCTCTCTGCATGGTCACTTGTTTGCCAAAAATGCAATTTGGAACAAAACAATAGGCAACAATTGATGGAAGAATGGCTCTGTACAACAAAATGGCTTTGTTAAATTACTAATTTCTGATCTTAATTAGTTGATTAACTGTTGATTAACAAGTGTAGATTAATCTTGTACTAGGAAAGCATTAAATAATCTTAAAGTCTTTGGGACATAGATCTATCCCATGTATCTCATTTCATTTATTGACCATCAAAAGACAATAAAATATACAAAAACATCCAACACAATAGAAGAATAATATCAAAGAAAATACAACAACAAAAAAGTAATAATGGCCAGGGCCCCTGAGAAGCAAGACGGCTTGTAATTGGGACCCTACATACAAGTACATTATAATATAAATATAAGTTAACTCTTAGGACTCTGAGTGATTTTGTTTAAGGTAAATTTTATCCATTCAAGCTGTTCCAAAATTTTCATTAGGTGACTGATACCATTGGTATCAATTCTGTAACATTTATCTGCATTTGCCCCTCTCCACCCAGGTGTAGTACATGTAAATGGGTACCTGGTAGGAATCTATTCCTTGAATGCTTTTAGCACCTTAGGACAGCTGGGCTGAAGCCAGGGTAATAATAGTACTTTGTAGCTGCCTAGAGAACCCCCTGCTATGGATGCATGCAGGGGCGGATCTGGAGATCTAGATCCGCCCCTGACATGTACAAGAGCAATATCATCGCAGTTGTTATCATTTCTATTAAAGAAATTGAAAGAGATATCAATTCACCTGAACAAATCCAAAAGGGAAGGATGGGTCTGTCTGGCCACCGGTACCCTGGTACCATTTAGCTCGCCAATCTTCAATCATGGTCGGAAAGAGACACTTGTAGCTTGATGGAGAGGGAGTGTTGGCTTCACCTTCAAAATTGATCAAACATGGAGTGTTTTGACAAAGGTCAGAAGTAGTAATGATTAGGGTTAATACAATAATCATAATAGTAACAGTGACAATAATACATTCAATACTATTGATCATAACATCCTTTTAGGAAAGTTAAAATATTATGGTATACAAGGCATAGTATTACAATGGTTTCAAAGTTACCGTTTAAATCGATCGCAAGTCTTATACTACAAGGAAATAATATCAAGTAAAAGAAGGATAACATATGGTGTCCCTCAAGGTTCAGTCCTTGGGCCCACTTTGTTTGTATTATATATTAATGATTTACCATCTTCCACTAAATATTTTGAACTTAGATTATTCACTGATGATTCAAATATATTTCACACTTTTGATAAAAATACAGAAAGATATAGATATGAATGAAGTAAATATCAAATTGTTAAAAGTTCAAAAATGGTGTTTTGATAACAGGTTGACAATAAAATTAAAGAAAACAAATTAAATGTTCACTAAGCGACAAAGGCAACCATGTGAAATTAGGGGTATATCAAATCTCAGTGATACAGTGATAGATAGAGTCAGTGTAGCATCTTTTGTAGGAATTCAAATTGATGAAACCTTGATGTTGAAGGAGCACATTCAGAATATTAATAAAAGTATACAGAGGAAAAATTGACTGCGATGTAAGTTGAGACACTATGTACATAAGCACACTCTCATGCTCTTGTATAAATCCTTTATCCAGTCGCACATACTTTATGGTAATGAAGTTTGGGGAAGTTGCTATAAAAGTCATTTAAATTGCATGCACAGAAAAAGTCCATGCGTTTGAATAACATTTTCCCCATTTAAAACAATTTCAAAGGCACTGTTAGTACGTCTACAGGTATGAGATGTGTATAATCTGTATCAACATTTGTATATGACCGGCAGAAAGGACATTTACCACATCCGTTAATGGATTACTTTGATTTAATGAATCACATATTAGAACAAGAGGGAGAGAACATTATGCTACGATTACCTAAAATGTGGTACGACACATGGGAGTATTTCAATTTCTTTCATTGGAGCAAAGCTGTGGAATAATTTGCCCATTAATATAAGAGAAGAAAAAACGATCATCATTTTGTAAAAATCTCAAAATTAAACTCTTAAAGGAGAATGAAACCCTTCATTGTAACCTGCGTCATTATGTAGAGGACATTTAAACTCACATTTTCATACAACAATCAGTTTGTAGGGTATGTATATTCACTAAAGCTTCCAAAATAAGAATATGGTTATTGTCTGCTATAAGTTCAGATGGGAGCCTCCATTATGACGTATTTGCGCTGTACTCCGCTCTAGCTCTGCAGCTGGCATGCATGCACTCTGCACAATATGGCGTGCGCACGTGGAGCATATATGTGTGCAAATAATAATAATATAATAAATAATATGTTATCCATAACATATTTTGATGTCCTTTGTGATGTCCTTTTAAGGCACTGTCAGTGCCTTAAAAGTCAGTGCCTTAAAAGGATGTCACACATAGCAGTCCACTACGTCGTCGTGCAAATCTAAAAGTCCCTATTAAGAGATTGAATCTGTGAATGAGAACTTACCCTGGTACCATATAGCTCCCTTGATGGTCATATTAATCATTGGATGTATCATGGCATTCCATAGTCCACTATGGTCATGCGGACCTCCTGTCGCTAAGTTATTTTTCTCCCTCTTCAAGATACTGGTAGAAAAATGACAGAAGGACATTGTCAATTCTATAATCATTTTCATTTTCAATTATGTCGTTCATTGAAAATAACATATATTTTCAAGTAATTGCGGCATTTCTAAGTTACAAATACATAACCCTTGCTAACCCTTACCGGTATTTGACTATCACATGCATCACATAAGCATCACATAGAAAAAATATGCTCCACATTGTTCATAATATTCTAAAAGTGGTACATTTGCAACGATAAGAGAAATGGACATTGGAATTCATTTTCTCTTTTCTATTAATGAATTATTGCATGATTCTCAAACAATAGCGTAATATAATTTTGTGTGTTGGATCAAATGGGAAAGTTGTAAAGAACTACATCACAGTGACATTACTGATTCAGCCGAATCAAGTGCCCATACATGATTACAACTTCATAAATTTCGAATTTTTTAAAGTTGTTTGCTATGAGGTTTGGAATCCTCTTTAAAGAATTTATAGATATATGAACGTGTACCTGTTTCTGTTACCATTTGGCAGTGAATTAAATGAATATTTGGCACATGTAATTCTTGTACTTTAAAGGGGAAGTCCCCCCTGATATTAAGTTGGTTTTAATAGAAGCTGGATAATGAGAGGAGTGGGTCAGTGAAAGTTTGAGCCAAAATGCTGCAAAATCCAATAAAAAATAAGAAAATCATGAATTTTTGAGGTTGCAATCAATCAAACACATGTGACCTATGTTGTGAGGTCCCTTCTCATTTGCACTGTACTAAAAAAAAAAAAAATGATTTTTTAAAAATTATATATGCACCCTAAATAGAATTATTTCTATACAACCCCTGTATGAAACAAATCTATTCTGTCATCGATAACTAAGAAATTGGGAGTTAATGAAGTTTTTTGTACAGAGCAATTTAGAGGACCTTGCAAGATATGGCAGTGTTGCCAATTTGTGTTTCCCTGATGACAACTTTGAAGATTCATAACTTTCCTAGTTTTAATAAGATATGCTGAAACTTGCATTAATTTGTTTCCTCTGTTTTCCTGCTTTTTTAATTTTATTACCAGCCAATTATCAGGGTGGACTCCCCCTTAAAGGCCAGCAAGGGGAAGTCCACCCTTATAATTGGCTGGTATTAATAAAAGCGGAAAAACAGAAGAAACCGAACCAAACTGCATACCAGTTGCATACCAAGTACCCTTAACAAAATAATCTTAAACCTCCCTACAACAAATCCTCATATTTTCTCACCTGTGTTTGTCTACATTGCACTTTGCTAGAACATCCGGCGATGACCAAGCCTCTACCGGGGTCCCGCCCCAGTTTGATGAAACCAGTCCTATAGGGTACTTGAGATGGTTGTAAAGATTAACTCCATAAAACCAACAAAGAGCTGAGAAGTACAAGAATCCTGGTGCCCCTTTCCCCAGCACATCTGTATGGAAGAGCAGAATAATCATGTAATGCAAAAATTGTCAATATATCATTAAATGATGTCAATACTGGAGGAATAGGAATGTGGTTTTTTATTTTTAGATTTATTTGCAAATATACCGGGACATAAGAATATAACAAAATAGACAAGGACAAACTTCTGCTTTGGAATCAGCAATGAAGATTTGTTTTGTAGTAATAGTACTACCAGGGGGCCCTATAAGATCGGACAACTAACTATTAACTTTCCTCTCTCGGCAAGATAGAGCTGATATTTCCAATTGTCGTATGGTGCACAGAAAAATGTGATTTCCTTGAAATTTTAGTTAATGCTCTAAACTTTGTGAGTCGCATTTAAACATATCACTGAAAATGTATTAATGTACAGTCAAGCTATCAAAGAGGATTTTAATTCATCTTTTACATTAAAAATGTCTACCATTAAAAGAAAGGCATAAGATTAAAGGGATAGTTGAGTTCTGTTCTCAGACCGCACATGCCTTCAAAGTGCATGGTTATTGCTCTTATTCTTATCTACAACATTTTTAGTGCCATTTTAGAACATAAAATTGCTATGAAGGTAATTTTAGACCCCAAAATGTGTGAAATTTAGCCAATACGATCATACCAATTCAGCTCCACTTTAAAAGAATACGGTGACCGTTAATTAATTATTTAATCAAAAGTAACAATACATGGGCCGGCTGGTTGTGCATAATATAACCAACACGAAAATGCCAACAAAAATGCCAACATCGTCATTGGCTGAAATACAACGTTAAAGGGGCTATTTAGTTTTTAAAACTTTTTTTTCTCAATGATCTAATAATTGTGGTGGTACACAAGAATTAGAAATCGTCATATATATGGATATTTCAGCCGTCTCTGAACCGATTTTGATCAAACAAAGATGATTTTGTCATTTAAATTGTATGTTCTTTCAAATTTGACACTCAGATTTTCAATAACTCACAAAAAATTATTTTGTGTAGAGCCCTCTGCAACAGAACTCATCTATCCTTTTAACAGATGATGACCCAGACTAGAATTTTTATGAGCAACAACATATTTTTAGAAAATGAAAAAAATGCATGAAATTGCAATTTCCTTGCTTGCAAACAAACAAGAGATAAGGAGAAATATACCTGACATCATAATTGTAAGACACTTTGAACTAGACGGACAAAGAAAGCGGACAAAATATACAGCTCCTCAGGTAGACAAAGGAACACCCCTCCCTGCTATTATGTAAAAATGTACAGAAGAGGTGTCTCATGCATATTCACCTGTTCTACACGTTTTTACATAATAGCAGTGAACGGATGTTCCTTTGTCTACCTGAGGAACTGTATATTTTGTCCGCTTTCTTTGTCCGTCATGTTCATAGTGAGAACAACACTCACCAGGATCGGGTCTTGCCCAAGGTTTATAGAGCCCT
>BEXV01001706.1:49859-61998 GCA_003118195.1 Hemicentrotus pulcherrimus
GAGGCTCTTCAGGAGTCCTACCAGTACAATCTTATCAGAGTTCTTGCAGTGTCTGAGGTAGAATCAAACGTACCGCTCTATGATCTTCAAAGTCTTTACCAACCATGGTCTTTGCCTAATCCAGGTTAGTTTATTACCATTACAATAATTCACTCACTCACCCACTCACCCACTCACCCACTCACCCACTCACTCACCCACTCACTCACCCACTCACTCACCCACTCACTCACCCACTCGCCCGCTCACTCACCCACTTCCACTCATTCATTCATTTATCTTTTTTTAGTTATTCATTTCTTTATTCATTTGTTCATTTTGCTTGTAGTAAAAAGATAACATTCCTACTCATGATACATGGTCTTAAGAAAGCTAGTCAGCATTTTCTGATACAATGTCTCGTAATACCATGAGTTGTAGCCTCTACTATACATAAAACAGGCATTTTAAGTTAATTAATGAGAAGAACAAGACTGTCTCCTCTTTGTGGACAGTACTGAGAATATAAGGAGTTTGAAAGCAGAATTTAGTTGCATGAGAAAACCTGGTTGTGATGGATGTGGGCTAAAATCACCATACAGGTGTTGTGGTCGAGTGGATATGTCGCCGGACTGTCAGTCACAAGGTCCACGGTTCGAGTCCCGCCGCTGCACTAATGTCCTTTGGCAAGACATTGATCTACATTTGCCACACTCCACCCAGGTGAAGTAAATGGGTACCTGGTAGGAATTTATTCCTTGAAACGCAGCGCGCGTAACAGCGGCACTGCTAAAGCCAGGGTAATTATGCTGCATTATTGTAGAGCGCTTAGAGACTTCTGATAAAGTGTTAGGCGCTATATAAGCAAGGATAATTATAATTATTAAAATGAAGATGATTCACATTGATTTCTTTAAAAAAAAATATGTTTACAAAATCACTCTATGACTTTGCTTCGTTGATTTGCCTTAAAAATTACTAAATAAGCTTTTGTGCCTTTATTCTTTACTGAGTTTCTAATCACACTAAACCTATTTCTAAATCTATCTTGTAGATTCTCTGGGAGGTCAGAATACCAACTTTGAATTATATTTCTCTGCCGTTTGTTGGTTCTTTGGGCGAGACCTTTATGAACATCTTAAACACCCTATTGGTTTGATTTCTACTAACTGGGGTGGTACGCCTGCGGAAGCATGGTCATCTCCCGAAGTTCTTAAAACCTGTAATATTTCATCGCCAGACAGAAAGGAAGACAGAGACAGGTAATCAAAACATGAAAACAAATAATAATTTTTATCTATCTTGTAGATTCTTTGGGTGGTCAGACTACCAATTTTGACTATTTCTCAGCTGTTTGTTGGTTCTTTGGGCGAGACCTGTATGAGCATCTTAAATACCCTATTGGTTTGATTTCTACAAACTGGGGTGGCACGCCTGCGGAAGCATGGTCACCTCCCGAAGTTCTTAAAACCTGTAATATTTCATCGCCAGACAGAAAGGAAGACAGAGACAGGTAATCAAAACGTGTGAACAAATATCCTTTTTGTGCCTTTAGGTTTTACAAATTATTATCATTTACAATAATTTAGGTTTGTATTATTTGTATCATTGTTGAATTTTGGCTATTAAGTACACCCAGCATAGACAGAAAATGAACAATATCTATACCGGTAGTTAAAATTGTCAAATATATATTCAATATAAGTTGACCTTTCATATATCAAAATGAAAAGAAATTAATCTTCTTTAAGATGATATGCAATTGAAATCATACCATTCATGCATGCATATGAAGCAAAGCCATTTACCAGTAAATCAGTCTCTGAAAGAACATTGCAAAAAATTGGGCATCTGGCCATTCAAATGTTGTTGAGCATATGGTGGTATCCTATGTCTCCGTCCATGGTCTTGGATAAAAAGGAGAGGCATCTTGACCATGCTTGTCAAAACCATGCAGTCCTGAGACTACAGTTGACATCCAGACCTCAATCCTCCTCATTGTATCTCATTATTTTTTTCCCATTGTTGAACAAGAATTTCTCACAGATGCATAATTGATGCTTGCAATCTTCTCAATCAGACCTTCCATTTTCATGGATATTAGTATCTACCATAAGCATTGTACACTTGTCAGTTGGTTTTGTGCTTATGTATTGAAACATTCCAGATGTATTTTAATAATAGCCTTTTTTTTTGTTGGACATCTTTAGGTTTGGTAATCAAGTCAAGCTGAATAAGACATCGCCATCAAGCATAGAGAAGACCTTCAATGGAAATGTGTCGCATCTTGTTGAAGGACCGCAAGGACATAGTGTCCTCTGGAATGCCATGATCCATCCACTCCTCAATATGAGCATCAAGGGTGCTATCTGGTATCAAGGTAAGAATCACTGGTTGGTGGGCCACAAGGTCATAGTGCCCTCTGGAATGCCATGATCCATCTTCTCCTCAATATGAGCATCAAGGGTGCTATCTGGTATTAAGGTAAGAATCACTGGTTGATGGGCCACAAGGTCATAGTGTCCTCTGGAATGCCATGATCCATCCACTCCTCAATGTGAGCATCAAGGGTGCTATCTGGTATCAAGGTAAGGATCACTGGTTGGTTGGCCACGAGGTCATAGTGTCCTCTGGAATGCTATGATCCATCCACTCCTTGATATAAGCATCAAGGGTGCTATCTGATATCAAGGTAAGAATCACTAGTTTGTGGGCCAAAAGTTCATAGTGTCCTCTGGAATGCCATGATCCATCCACTCCTCAATATGCTTCCACGTGAGATGGACCTATATACTACAAAGACACCAATTATGAATGTGATTGTGTTAAAGAATAAGAGCCTAGAAATAGTGGAGCTGTACTTGGTTTTGTTTTGTTTGTCATTCAGATAGAGCATACCGTAATTAACGTTGTATTAACCGCCCTCGTGTATTAACCGCACCCCTCTTTTTCGGCCTTTGAAAAAAATTAAAATTTTTAGACGACAGCGGGATACGAATATGTAGATTGGCAGCCGAAGCCAGCGCCTTAGACCGCGCGGCTATCGCGCACCGATGCCATACCCAGCAGTTTTTTGTAATCTATACATTGAAATGGATTCAAATAGCGACTTCGCGTGCTGGATGCAATAGCGCCAGGTCGTTAAACGTCCCCTTCTTTTACTTTTGCAATGTTTTGGTACCAACTTAGATCAAAATCTATCAGCAGATGTTGTTTTTGGAAGATTATTTTCGTCTTCATGTCAACAATGCAAGATAAAATTGTCGGTAAAATGTGTGGAAATGTCCTGTACCATTCGTAGTCCCATATGTTCAAATTAGTGCTGGTTTTGACTTACTTTTTGTTTTGTTTTGGGGTGCAACGTGTATAAACCGCACCCCCGACTTTGACATTTTTTCGGTGGCAAAAAGGTGCGGTTTATACACCGTTAATTACGGTAATGATCATTACGTCATCTCTCTTTAATGTGATCCTCACTCCGTGTAACCTATCTCTCTATATATGACATTTTATCTTCAGGTGAAGATAATGCTGTTCACGACCCATCCACCTACAACTGCCTCTTTCCTCAGATGATTGTGAGCTGGAGAAAGCAGTGGTATTCCAGCACTGGAGGAGTCATGAATCCACAGTTTCCTTTTGGCTTTGTCCAGGTAGACCACCTTACTTTAACCTCTTAAGACCTTTTCTGATGTATGAAGTGGTAAAACCATGGATGACAATGAGCAGCAAAGGTCCTATGCAAAGTGTTTAGCACTTAGATCATGTAAAAAGTGCTACGGAACAGGCTGAACTTTTCTGGAATTGCTGTACCTAATTGGAAGAATGAGACCCATTTCATTTTGTGAGCACACAGATTTTTTTCAGCCTTGGGACATTTGCCAGGGCAACAATCTAGGCTTTTATTTTGTCAGGTTAAGAGTAAGGGTTGTAGTTAGGCAGGGCTCAACACTAACAGGCACCCAGGACACATGGGTGTCCCAAATCTAAGTCTGGACCCCAACATTTTGAAGTTTATACATAGGGCTCATACACACAGACTGTAAAATGGTAGATCTGGACCCCATTCCAGAACAGTTGTTAAAGAGCCCGGGTTAGGTTAGTGTTAGGGGGTAGTTTTTGTAGTGTTTGATGAGGCGTTGAAGGTAGGAATTTCTTTATTATAGCAAATTAATTGACTGGTGAGCAATTGTTGTAGTAGCATGTGTCTTAGAATCTAATGTAATTGTACAATAAAAGCCCACTGAAATATTTTGACATAACTTTTTTCGATATGATGTTTAACATTTATGACGTAGAAATGCTATTTATTCTGTGCAATCTCTGTATCAACTGAGAATCCTCAACTAGAGTCAATTCTAATGAAGCTTTTTCTATGATGAAGATAGAAGTTTAAGGAACATCTTATAGGCTATACATGCATACACGAGTTTGAGTTTGAGATTATTTGCCAGTGATATATGTATATCCGGTACCTACTATCATAATCATCCTCTGCCCATTGTTTTCTTGATGAAGCTCTGTAACTCTGAACACCCTGGCAATGCTAACTTCACTGCTCTACGATGGCACCAGACTGCAGACTATGGCTATGTCCCTAATCCACTCATGCCAGATGTCTTCATGGCAGTAGCCATCGATCTACCCGATCTCAAGTCACCCCATGGACCGTAAGTTCTTCTCTTGTCTCGTTCATCATCATCATCATCATCATTTATTAAAGTCAACATTTTCCCTCTTCTGAGGGGTTACTGACATTCAGCCCATGATGAGACTCCCACCTTCCACTTCTTCGCCATATCTTTGTTAGATACCATTTCATATATGTTCCCGACCCTTTTAAACATTAATGACGTCTTGACCTGGGGGGTGTTTCACAAAGAATAGGATCAACTTAAATTGGACTTGAACTATGAAAGGCCATTCATGCCACTGGTTGCTCTCACCCATTGGTCTCTCAAGAGTCACAAATCCACTGAATTTACATTTTTTATAGTTTATTGTGGAAGAAAAAATATTGTAAATTTAAGTTATATTTAATACTTGGACTTATACTACAGTATGCGATTCATGCCCTTAACAAGTCTTGAACAAGATGTTAAATTAGAGGGGAAAACCTTAGAAATTATGATCTTTAGATAATATGTTTTCCTTCAATAATGATAATAAAAAAACTGTAAATTCTGTAGATTTATGACCACGATTTGTACGTCCCTTGAGAAGCTATTGCCAGGAATGGTTAGATGAACTAGTGGCATGAACGGCCTGCCATAGTTCAAGTCCAACTTAAGTCGATCTTAGTCTTTGTGAAACACTCCTTTGTTGTCTTCTGAATACCTTTATTCCTCTCAGCTTTATACAGGAACCACCTTGTTTCTGTAGAAAATGAGTTACATGTCTTCCTTGATCTCTCTCAAGTCTCATATGGAATGTCTTGTTTGCCCAGGGTATAGCCTCATCAGTATTAATACTGTTCTACTGAGGGCCCTGCAATCATACCATTGCTCTAGATTTAGCCGAGCTACCATGATCAGGTGCTCAAGGATTCAAGGAATTTCTCCCTACATGGTTACCATTTACTACCCCTGGGTGGAGAGTGGCAAATGAAGATTAATACCTTAATAAAGATACTCTCCTGTAGGAAGAATGCTTCTCAAGGAGTGAACAGTTTGCACTGTAACCGCATCAACATTTAATATGACAGACTGATTGTTTGTTTGAAAATTCATCCTTTCAACAGTGGTTGGGTTATGTCTACTGTAAATATGTACAAGAGTATATGAATACAAATACTAACCTGTGTATGCTTTCACCTTTAAATCAACATTGCTCCTCCATTCCTCCTCCAATGTGGGTATGGAGAGTCGTATTGAAGCCCACACACACACACACACACACACACACACGCACGCGCACACACACACACATTCTACATGAAAAAGGTAGAAGGAAACACCTACCGTATATTGATATCTAGTGCAAATATGATTTTGAACAATGATTGAATCTAGCTATATGTACATGACACAGTCATATCCCTCTTGTTAAGGTAAAGTGCTGTGTCTGAGCTTTAAACCCATGGCCTTTGAACCTTCATCCAGTGTTCAAACGACTCAACAAAAGATTTTTTACTTTGAAGCACATATCACATTATTGTGTAGCATTTCTATGTCCTTTTCATAAACTCTTTGTGAAATTATTAACCTAGCTTTAGCTAGCATAAAAAAGACAAATGAAATTGAATTAGGTTTGAATTACTTTAAATAATCAAGTGTTATTCTTATTGTTTTGTTGAAGCAACATGGTATCTTGGGTAAAGACTATTGATTCTTATACGGGAGGTCCCAGCTAGGTTTCGATCCTCGCTTTATAGCACTTCCATCCTTGCTCCTTGAACAAAGTGGTTTTTTTCCATATTGGTCCCTTTCAACCAAGGTATATTAAATATGTCCCTGGTGCAGGGTCCGCAGGAAGAGCAGTATTTATACCGATGTGGCTATTATTATTATCATTATTATCAGTTACTAGTAAGTTCACTATCCAGGAACATCCTTGAACAAGCTTGAACTACAAGTTACGAATCCCTGCTACAGCACTGAAATCCTTCAGCAAATCTGCATTTGCCACACTCCACCCAGGTGAGCTAAATGGGTACCTGGTAGGATACTCCTTGAAATGCACTTTGTGCTGATAACAGCTGCTGGATTGAGCTAAAGCCTAGGTAATAATTTCCAGAAGCTCTTTGGAAGGCCTAGGGATATTATAACATATATGCGCTATTCGAGAACGGATTAATATTATAATTATTATTATCATCATCGTCATCGTCATCATCAACGTCACTGTCACCATGGTCATCATCATCATTATTTATCAGTAGTAACCATGCAGTAAGGTTAGGATCCAGTAACATTCCGTTTTGTCTTCTCTTCCTTCATCTAGTGTGCACCCTCGTGACAAGGAGGATGTGTCGGCCAGACTACTATTAGGTGCCCGAGCCGTGGCTTATGGGGAGAACTACACCACATTCCAAGGACCCTTCCCTAGCAACGTCTCCTCTCTTTCCCCGGCTTCTCTCTCGCTTCAGTTCAACCAAGGAAAAGCAAAGCTCAAGATGAACAATAATAACGGGTTTGATGTAAGATATATCTCATGACCATTTCCACTTCAATAATTTTTTTTGTAAATTTTGAAAATTCAGTGATGCTTCCGCTGTGATTCAGTTATATCACAGCATTACACTTCTACAAATCTCCTAGGAAAAATTCACTATTAATTCATGCATACAATTTTTTTGATCTATTTACAGGATTCAACTTTAATTCCAAAATACTACTATTTTTTTAGTTACATAGTGATTAGTCAGAATTGAAACTCTGTCAGTTTAAGTGAGAAATATAGGTGGGAGATGTTTGATTTGGAGTGTCTTTATTAGCCAGAAAAGAAATTATGTTTATCAAGTGAATTTATAGTTTATTTGATGAAATCTAATTGCAAATCTATCACATTTTCATTTGATGGTGTCAGACACTTTTGATTTTCTGATTACTTTTAGGTATCATTTAGCTTTAAATAGTCGTTACATGTATTTCCAAGATCTTGTAGTTGTTTAGTGCAGTGCCTACACATGTAAATGTAGTTACACAATATTATTTAATATCATGAAATTGGTTGGTTTTAAACTTGCTATTATATATTGACAATTAGGCTATTTAAAAAAAGGGATTTTAAAAGACCTTTTTGCCACAAGTAAATGAATTATTATTCTTTTTTGCCTTTGACCCTTTTGATTTGTAACTGGAACTCTCAACATACAGTAAGATATTGTCTGTTTGACCTCAAGGGTATTACACTGTGTTAAAGAGTATGGCTGAACGTCTTTAAGAATCAATCAGATGATATCATGTTGAACATGATATGTACACCGGCCTTTTTCAAGTAATTAATTCTGTCCTACATCTGCATCTATAATGTAGTTATAACCTGTACATTTTATTTCATTGATAACCTGTAGGTATGCTGTGCGTCATCATTCAATGATTGTCCTATACAAGGCAACACCTCCTGGGTACCAACCAATACAACAAAGCTCTTTGACAGTGCCACTATCTTCATTGAAGACCCCTGACCTAGCCTCTCAATGGCCGTCAGGTATATCTGGGCTGATCTTCCTTGTCTGTTCAAAGACTGCCCTCTATATGATGCCATAAGCCAGCTGCCAGTGCCTCCATTTTTCTTGCCTGTCAAGCGGCCTGATGAGAACAAGAGATCACTGGAAATAAAAATCAATTGATTGAATGTGAATTGCCTGGTGGTGTCATGTCATATTCAAAGGGGTAAAGCATGATTGTAAGTGAAGTTAGAAATGACCCCCTATTTGCAGTCTTTGAAGCAAATTTTCCACCAAACCATTACCACTGGGCTCTAAAATGGGCTCTAAATTTAACCTTACTTAAAAAAATTCACACAAAGTACCTTATTTTTGCGGAATTTGCCTTTTGCTTTTAAAGTTGAATGTGCCTCTTTGAAATAAATGAACTTTTTTGGTGAGATTTTATAGATCATTTAAAAAGAAAATACCCCTCATTTCAAATCGATGAATATCCAGGAAAATGACCCTTCTTTCGCAAAGTTTCAAACTATCTAACATACATAATGTCAATATGAAGAGACACCAACGGGTGTGAAATGTGACATATAATGATGATTACATTTCAAGAAAATTTTGTAGGATTCTTCTTGTTGTAAGCGCTTGGGACGCTCTGGGAAAAGCGCAGTATATAAATAATAATAATAATAATAATGAAGATATGATATATTGTATGAAATAATATATGATTTCTGTGTATGCAAATGTTTATCGAATTCATGCAAAGTACTCCTTTTTTAGATGAATGGATATATATATTCTTATGCTTGAATCAATCACATTTTATCATCTTTAACGCTTTGTAATATTAATATGAATTTGATGTCTGTTATTCCAGTGTTTTTCAATAACTTAAAGAGAAAATTATTGTATACCTGTATTCTACGACTACGGTACGCTATACCGTATACGCTATACCGTATGCATGTCATCCCTTTGGAACTAGATGTACAGTGCATTCATATATAGTCCATCATAAGTCAATTATAAGCCTGCTTGTATTTCCACACATGATGAGAACAGCCCATTAGAGCTTTACCCTAGTAGTTACAGTTTACTAGGGTGTATTAGCTCATCAAATTCACACTCGATCCACTTGGCACCATGAACATGACTGACAAAGAAAGCGTACAAAATATATAGTTCCTCAGATAGACAAAGGAACATCCCTTCACTGCTATTATGTAAAAAAATATGTAGAACAGGTGTCGTATGCATATTCACCTGTTCTACACATTTTTACATAATAGCAGTGAAGGGATGTTCCTTTGTCTACCTGAGGAACTGTATATTTTGTCCGCTTTCTTTGTCTGTCATGTTCAAAGTGCGGGTTTAACAAATAATTGACATTATTTTGTGCCGTGTGCAAAGATGCTAGGCAGAGTGTGAATTTGATGAGCAAATTTTCTAATGGAGTGTTTTCCTCATGAAATATTTGTAATGGAAGGGATTCCACCAAAAAAATTGCCCATGTTTGTTTCAAAATGGAGAGAAATACCATCTTTTATTTATAGGTGTCATAGTATCATATGTCAGAACAAGAGATACTCTAAATTTTTAAGGGATATCAAATAAACTGGGACAATTTGGTGAGATCTTGCAGGGTCAAATATCACGGTGGGGTGGGGGAGGGGGCAGGTACGTCCTGTCAGCATTCCGGTGTGTTGGTCAAGCAGTACTGTGATGGTAGCTATGTTGCTGTTTTACATGGACTTTAATATACAGATGTTTTGAATGTAGTAAGGGAAAGTTAATGATGACATGTAATGTACGTACTAAAGTTGAGCTGAAATAAGGTGTAGAGTATAACATTAATGATTGGTAAACTCTGATACTATTTCTCACCATTCACTGAAATATGATCAAATCGATGGAAAACATGTCGTACATAATGCAATCCTTAAAAATATCATTTGTATTTCTTTGATTTACTTTTCTATGATTGTGTTAAGTTCATTGTAGGTTTGTATAGCAAATGTTTCCTTTACTTTAAAAAAGTATAGTTGCCATAACATTTAGATTTCTGTGATAGTATACAGAATAGGATTATTTGAGGTAGAACTATTTTAGTTAATTTGAGATTGGATTTTTTTAATTTAGCTACAGCAAATGGATTTGATTGGATCTTTGATAATGACATGTAAGTTAAGCCTTTGACTACTGAGTTCTTTCATTTCCATAAGCTTAATACAGGATCAACCTGGTTTGTGTAGGCAATGTGTTAAATAGTACTACATGTACATGGTATTTTAAATATATTCTCATTGAGAAGATGCTTCTTTTTTCAAAAGGCAAAGCAATTTTAGAAGTTAATTTGTGCAATCAAAGGATACTTATCCAAAACCCTGAAATCACTGTTTTTATTTTGGTTTAACATCCTTATGACATAATGTGCAGTAACACATTTTCACTTTCTAAGAAGGCTTAGCAAATTTGATCCCAAGTTTGTGTTCCCTATCCACTTGTTATTCGACATGGGTAAGAGAAAATATTCAGGATTACAGACAAAAAGTATTGATAATAAATTGATAAAAAGTTTAATATATAAAGTGACACCACCTGGTCATCTGTGCTTTATGAGTTCAATAATAAGATACAAGAGATACATTTTAATATTTAACTATTTGTTGAATTGTTAATCAAATTCTCTCCATGGCAACAAACTTCAAACTACTCAAGTCCAAGTGTAAATTCCCTTTGTTCCAATTTGTCACAAATGGCAATTGAATGGGGAATCTAATGAGTATTATCTCAATAAAAATGTGAAATTTACAAAGTGTTTCTTTTGCAAACTTGACTATGTAGAGGTAGATACTTGTGATCGGTAGAAAAGAAAGTCACAACACGATTTTCTAGTTTTACTTAGAACAGTTATATTTTATTGTTTATCAGAATGAGTGTAATGAAGGTAAACTGAACATGAATAAACATTGACATTTTAATAATTCACTATTCCTTATGAGTGAAAGTAATATTAAAGGAAATACATTTGAAGTAAAAAAATAATTTTCATTGTCGGCTAATGTGAAATAATTATGTTTCTGTAAGAACATTTAAAATAAATAGTACATGTGGTCAGGTCTGCATGTTTTTCTGTATACCTTGCCCCTGATTTTAATTCATTGATTCTGTTGCCCATAGTAAAGTAAGGATCTCCTCGCCTAAATATAAAAGTGAGTCACTAATATTGCCTCAGATTCTGAAACACAATCCTGGATTTAGCTCAAGACATCAATGATTGGAAAAAGAAATTTCATTTTTTTGTTTTCCTAACGCTTTTTATAAAACACTAAAGTCTGTTGCGGAAAATGAGTATGGTAAAACTGGTCACTCAAAGATTTTTTTTTGGAGGCACTTCAAGATCATTTTTAAAAGCAATTTTTTTTAGGGCTTCAATATTACACCATATCACAGACACTGATAACACGTAGGACCATGCATCTTGGATTTAACATTGTTAAACGATACCATAATATTCTATCTTCTGCCTATGTACTCTTATTCCACCGCCTGGACTGTTTCCGTGCATTTATATTGAGTATGCGTGAAGTACAAAAAGTGTTTTTTCTTTCAAGTTTCATATAAACAAATGATTGGGTTAACAATGGAAAAGGATTGGTTATGAGAATAACTGATTAGTTGGAGAGCTAGCGCTGTACATCATCTTCTTCGCTAATTATTCCTTTTACTTCCTCTTCTTGTGTTTTCTTCACACTCCCCCCCCCCCCCCCACCCCTTCTCTCTCTCTCTCCCTCTCCCTCTCTCTCTCTCTCTCTTCTCTCTCCCCCATCTCTCTCCCTCTCTTCTCTCTCACCCTCTCTCTCTCTCTCTCTCTCACACTCTCTTTCTCTCCCTCTCCCCTCTCTCCCCTCTCTCTCTCTCTCTCTCTCTCTCTGTCCCACATACATACATACATACACAGTCATACAGGTTTATATTTCTCTCATTGCTAGATTCAGTATATCTCTGATTATAATACTAATTGGCTTGTATTTTATCCCCCCCCCCCCC
>BEXV01001706.1:68568-91285 GCA_003118195.1 Hemicentrotus pulcherrimus
CCCCCCCCCCCCCCCCCTGGCCTGGCTCCTTAAGTTGGACCCGATGGAAGGAGCCCGAGGAAAAATAATTCTGATGAGTATAGATTATTTTTTTGGAGGGATTGTTGGATTATCGTAGGTTAATAATTGATAAAATAAAATTCAATATTATAGATATATATGTTTTGTTTTTTCTTCTATTCATTGTGCGTTGTTTTCATGGACTTGCTCCATGTACGCCCAGCCCGGGCTCTTTCATTCAATGTTCACCTCTTTATGCTTCTCTTTTCGCATTGAGTTGTTTATCTTCGTAAGTTGTGGACTTCGAGTTCATAACCTAACGCATAGGCGCAGGCTAGGCATAACACACGATACAGTTCACACAAATATGTGAGTGAGCGTGAAAATGGCGAACAGACAGGAAGAAAACGAGCCCTTATTGAACAATCAATGCCAAGAAGAATATCACGATGAAGAAGAACTCATACCAACCGCCATTCCTGTAGCAAATTTCCAAGATGCAGGTAATCTCAAATTAACATTTTCTTAGCCAAAACATGTTTCCATTTTTGACTGAAAAAAAAGTTCTAGGTCTAGGAGCCTACATTACGATTTATTTGATTTGTTTGGAATGAGAATGATCGTTGACTTTGCACTGTGGCATAGGGTATGGCATCACCACACGTACGTCTTTCTCTCATTTGATTGACTATTTGCAGCAATTATTATGTTAGAAATGAAGCATATTCCCTGCCAGCTGTTATTATTTCCACACAGTATTTAATTTTTTAATCATTCAAATAAAAATAATCAAACAGTTAATGAGTGAAAGAATATGATAATGAGTGATAAAAATGCAAAAGAGTTCAGACTTTTTTGGTGAGAAAACTTGGATGTCAACACTTGCATTGTTGTCTTTGTTGACATGCTGAGATGGTGGAGTAATACTCAAAGAGGTACATGTAGAAGTAATGTTATTGTAACCTACTGTATGGTGGCGTGACAATAGTTTTAGCATTGTGACTTGTGAGTAAAGGGTGATACCAACGGATAGATTTTATGATATTTTGCCTTCCAATTCAAGCAATTAATAAATCATTGTTACCTTAGGTGGATCGCTTTTTGAAATAAATCGGCTGTAAACTAGTAGTATGCTAATTAAGGTGTCGCTATTTATAGGTGGTGTCAGACATAATTTTTTTAATCCATCTTAATTGAGTTACCTAGATAATCATAATAGCTATCTTCCTGTAGATAATTCACTTACCTACCGTGACAGACGGGTGACAGACAGAAATTTTCGACAAAAAATCCTGTGATAAGAGAGAATTTTCTTGGTTCGTTGTAGGATTTTTCGCAGGATAATTGATGGCAGACAGCAGATTATCTAGAAAGCTATTATCTAGATAGTAGATAGCTGCTTTCTAAATAATTGGCCTCTGTCTGACAGTGCCTTTTACATGTAGGCCTACCGGTATACTTGTACCTTTAGCACACGCTGATTCGACATCAAAATTTGAGATAGCAACCTCTCCAGAATTCTTTTGATGATAAATTTAAAATGGCGCCACAAGCCCGCGCTAGTTCATAATGGTGCCCATACTCTGGCCTTTGACTCGCGCAGGGAGAGTACCCTACTATACACAAATATAACATACCAAAAATCAACTAAATCTTCCTATTTTTTCTAAAAACGTAGACATTATAATATACACTTGTATTTTGCAGCGGTTTGCAGTGAAACCTGTGAGAAAGTGTATATTATAATATCTTTGTCTAATGTCTACAGGCAAAATACTACAAAAAAAGATAAGAAAATTGACACAAAACAGGTTAAAAGATAACAACTTTACAATCATGACCATCATTTGAACAGTTGATTTCTGGTATGTTATATGTGTTTTTAGTAGGCTACAAAGTATGGGCATACTTGTGAACTAGCGCCCTTAAAATTCTATTTGTGCCAATTATAGTTTAGAATTTTGCTGTCAATTTGGTAGTAAATGATCTAAATAAATTTGTGTAGAGTATTAGAAATCATGGATGGAATATCATATTCTTAATTTGGTTTGAAAAATGTGTATAAACTTGGACACCCCACCATATAGACTACAATACATGTATGATGATGGGGGGGGGGGGGCAAAAGCTACGCTCTTTGTTTTCAGCAGCTATAAAAGTTATTTAATTTAGTTGTGCATGTGAATATTTTCCTACCTATCTTGGTACATAATTCAGAAAATTGTAACAAACAAATGTATAAAACACACATTTTCAACTTGATACCCATGACAATTTTCAACCAAGTCAATTTTTGGTGAACAGAAAGGGTTCTTTAGCTATGTAGTATGGACATGTATTTAAAGAATGCAAACGGATGGGTATTCCACTCCGGTTTCTAGTCAACGATAATTTCACAAAAAGTAGAGGAAAATTACTAATTCTTTTTGCCAAACTAACCCTGTAAGTTGGGGCTCTGATCGGATCGGGAGATTGGAGCGACCCCCTAGCACCTTTGATGGGTATCGGATTGGAAGTTTTTTTTTTTTTTTACTTTGAATGTAGGTATTTTTTTTTTAATGACAAAAAGTTTTTGGCTATAAAATGCTCCAAAAAAAATCATGCCAATACTATTCATTTATTAATTTCAAAGTAATAAAAAGGCACTAAATATCAACAAACATGGTCTACAACAACTTCAAATGACAAAATAATCCCAGCCATTAATTTTTTTTGAGCATTTGATAGCCAAAAACGTAAAGATTTTCGTCATTAAAAAAAAAAAGGATATCTACATTATAATCAAAGATGGCGGCCCGCATGTTTTGCTTCTGCTCTTAGACTAATATTATTAATTTCAAAGTCATGAAAAGGCACTAAATATCACAAACGTGGGCTACAACAACTCCACATGACAAATAATCCCAGCCATGAATTTTTTTAAAGCATTTGATAGCCAAAAACTTGAAAAATTTCGGCATTAAAAAAAAAGAAGAAATCTGGTGATTTTTTTCCTGATCATTTTAATTGATCGGCCATCAACGTCAATCCGATACAGGTACATGTAGTCAACTAGTCATGTACAGTAGTCTTTTTCCTTATAAATGTATGAGGTATGCACCTTTTCCTTTTTCAAAGTATGGTATCCTATTTCGTGAAGTCCCATGCAATTCCTTCTGTTTTGTTAATGTTCAATCACATGTGAATAAATGTTGAGATGAAGCCCAGAAGTAAGATCATTTTCTTTCTCTCACTCATTGTAGATCTCGGTCCGCCCTTGGAGCCTCCCCCATTCGATGCGACACCCCCTCCACCTGTCATGCCGGGGGAGGAGCCCCCACCATACACCCCTGGACCCCCAGGAGCTATGCCCATGATCAACTGTAGAGTATGCCAAGCTATGATCAGCTTGGAAGGGAAGATGCATCAACATGTCGTCAAGTGTAGCGTATGTCATGAAGCAACGGTAAGGCAAAATTTGATACAGGTATTTCAAGTAGGAAAAGGCAACAAGTTGAAGTACTGTATAAACAATGTGACAAAGGAAATCAAACAAATCCTGTTTATATTTTCATTTCTCAATAGCAGTGCTTTGATTAAAAAATGTTTGTCACTATGAGAGAATATGGCCAACATTTATTCTTGGCTGTAGAAAATAGGTCATTTGTTTATCTCTAGGAGTCTAGTTCCTGTGTAGTTTCTTGAAATCAATCCAAAGACAATTGGAAGGAAAATTGAGCTACAAATGGAATTCCTTTAGAAGTTTGTTTGTACATGTACATATAGTTATGATATTCTGTAATACCAACTTTGAGTCCAAGAACCTTTTGCACATTGTAACCTATAAATTTCGGGGGGTTAAACTTTTGCATTTAAAACAAAATCAAATGATTTAGTTATTTTGTGGCCTGAAATTTTCTCAAATCTTGAAGTTCTGAACTATTTATGACATTCTCATACATGTAAGTTTCATGTATGTTTTGGTTTAACGGTAGGATCTATATGACTTCAGGTTTATTTTTACTCTGATACAAATAGGATATTTAGTATTCTTATTTTTAATAAATATTGATTTCCACTTACTAAACATTTTTTCATTTTGGGTCAAACTTTGGGGATGTAATGCCTTTCGCTGTAAAACAACTTAATGAACAATTCAACTACTTTCACCTCCATAACATTGTAGAACTCTAATGATAAAACATTAAATTGACATTTAAAAAAAAAAAATTTACTCTGTTTTTACAGCCTATAAAGGAAGCACCACAAGGAAAGAAGTATGTGAGGTGCCCGTGTAATTGCCTTCTCATCTGTAAGGCATCATCAAAGCGTATCGCATGCCCGAGGTCTAATTGGTAAGTTTTATGCAACAAAAGTATGTTCAGGGAAGCCTTTAGGTAACCCTGTAAGTTGGGCTTTGAACATGCTTGGATTTGAATGACAATTGACAAAAAATGCATGCCTACATTATAATCCAAGATGGCGGCTCGCATGTTTTGCCTCTTCTCTTAGACCGATATTATTAATTTCAAAGTCATGAAAAGGCACTAAATATTAACAAACATGGTCTACAACAACTCCAAATGACAAAATAATCCCAGCTATGCATCATTTTGGGGCATTTGATAGCACAAAAAGTGAAAAAAAATATTTTAAAAAAATGATTAAAAAAATTATGTAGATATTTTTCTGATCATTTTTATTGAATGCCGATCTGAATTTTTAAATCCGATCTCACCTGATCGGCCAACGATCGGCCCCCGATCCAATAATTGGTTACAGGGTTATCTTTAGGCAGTCTTTCATTAGAATTAAAGATTATTTGCTCTATGCTCTCTGTAAAATTTGCTTCATGCTCTCTGTAAAATTTGCTTCAGGCTTTATACCATGTAAGATAATAGATTAGCGTTTTAGTTTGAGGTGTGATGGGTTTATGGTTAGGGAAGTTCAAAATCCTGATCTTATCGGGCTCTTTAGATCTAAATTTTAACCAGCTGATGGACTAGTCGGTAAATTGTTAAGGAACTTAATTTTGACACCAATAAAATTTTGTTTTTCCCTGCAGGGCTTTAATTAGCCACACATGTTCTCCTCAGAGGAAACATGTACCGGTAGACATAATGTACAGTACACACACGTTTTCAGGAAATACAATTTCTCAGTGTTAAAAGATGAAAACGAGTGAGATTTTTCACAATTCTGTTCTACAAACTTTCTTACTGAGTTGTCATGATTTGTGTTTAAGTCTTGTTTATGTGTGACTTAGCTCAAACTCTTCTGTTGTGGTTCCAAACTACAGCACTGGGTTAGGTCAGGTGTAGTGTTCTGCCTATTTGAAGGAGTTTTGTTAATGGTCAAAATTAACTGTGTTGCATGTGTTGTATGATTAAAATAAATGCATACTGTACATGGAGTGCAACAGAAGGTTTTTGTGATATATAACTAAAAAATCTTCCCACCTCCTAATAGGTTGAGACTTTAATTAGTAATTCGTATGAATATCATTTTACTCCAAATATTAATTGCACATACATGTAAAGGTATGATTAAGAACATTTACCATACATAAAAAGGCCAGCTTACATGTATGTGTAAGTTATATAAGGTTTTTCATTCTTCAGAGAAAGGAAAACAGATACAGTTACAAAATGTACATGTATCACCAGGCATACTGAGACTTTTATGAAGGGTCAATTCAAGGGTTTCATTTATTTATTTAATTTTAATTTTGAACTACTGCATGATAACAAAAGTTTAGCATTTATAAATATTCCCTTTTCAAATACTAAGCATCTTCACTGACTACATGTATAACACCAACACACACTATATTCAAAATGTGTCACTCTTTAATAATTCTGTTCTATGTCAAAAATAACATATGACTGATTGTCACAATATTTCCTTGAACCATGACACCCATGTGAGTTTGAAGTTGATCCATGTGAGTTTGTAAAGGAACTGCAGTAGACAATAAATGTAATGTACATGTATGGAAGTGTAGTCTCATTGGGACTTTTGTTCAGCCCCCTTTGTCAAAATGAATTGACATACATGTAGTACTGTTGCTGAGTCACAACATTCAGCCTCTTTCGTAATGCTACATGTAAGTTGTCCAGATCAAGTCATAGTATGTCATTACTTTCATTTGCACACATATTAATACTGTACATAGCATTAGTAACATGTATAGTAAATCTTACTTGTATGTGAATTTAAGATGACACATTTACAACCTTGGAAAAGCACTCCAATGAAATTTCAGTGTTCTTGAATCTCGCAAGTCTCAAGTATGATTTTATTTTCTTGATTGTCTTCAAAAGACTTCAAGAGTGGGACATACATAAGCATGTATTGTACTGAATATGCTTCATTGCTTTTAGTTTATTTTCCCTTGAGGTTATTTAAAATATTAAGGTCTAAAAAAAATATAATGTACATGAACAAAGGGAAAGGTGGAAGAACAGGCCAAAATTCCCAGACAAAAAATGATCAGTTTCTAATTTTCAAATAGTTTTCGTTGTAAACTGGAAACGGTTTGGATAGACAGGATATGAGAGCACTGGAGTAACGAGATTAACACATGGAAGGGGATTTACCTTTTTCTGCAGTTCGTTGTGAAATGTATGATATTTGTGCACTCTCATTTTGGTTACAACCCCTACCCCCCCCACCCTCCCCCCCGCCCCCATCACAAATACATGTACATGTAAAGATGTCTTTGTCAAAATGTCAACACACTTTTTGTGCATTTTTTGTACTCGAAGATAATATGACATAAGTCATAGGACCATGGCATTCACTGCAATTTCCCGAGTGCAAAGTACATGTAGATGTTCATGTACATGTAGGCTTGATTTCAGACCCATTCATAGTAACCCTGTAAGTTGGGGCTTTGAATCAGATTGAAAGATCGGAGCGACACAATAATAAGACGATTCGTTGTACCGTTTTCGACTCTTAATCCTTGTTTAATTTAAATTCAATTTGCTCCCCTTCCGCGCAAAGCGCGGAAGCTTTGACGGTTCATTAAATTATTAAAGGAAGAAAACGATTCGTTGTACTGTTCTCGACCCTTAATCATTGTTTGAATTCAGTTTGCCCCCCTCTCGTGCAAAGCTTTGACGGTTCATTTAATTATTGAAGGAAGAAAACGATTCGTTGTACCAATTTCGACCCTTAATCATTGTTTGAATTCAGTTTGCCCTCCTCCGGCGCGAAGTTTAGACGGTTCATTAAATTTTCGAAGAAGAAGACGATTCATTGTACCGTACTCGACTCTTAATCCTTATCTGAATGCAGTTTTCTCTCGCCCCTCCCGCGCAAACGCCGTGACGTTCGTTAATTGAACTGTTCTCGACTCTTAATCATTGTTTGAATTTAGTTTGCCCCCCTCCCGCTTGAAGCGCAGAAGTTTAGACGTTTCATGATATTATTGAAGAAAGAAGACGATTCTTGTACCGTTCTTGACTCTTAATCCTTTTTCTTCCTACGTCCTCTCTTCCTTTCTTCTTTCTCTCTCTCTCTCTCTTTTTTTTAGGGGGGCAGCGTTTTTTTGGGGGGGCGACTGCCCCCACCGCCCCCCTGGCTAAGCGCCTGATGTACATATGACTGATACATTTGTGTAGCTGAGTAATAATCAAATATACATGTATAGGGAAATTTACTTGTAACTAATAGTTCCCTTTCATCATATGCACAACATACGGTCCTATACGAGTAGTGAAACCTAAATGAAACCACACCTCAAGAAAAAACTTTTAATGACTTATTTGGAGAGGTGTATTCTTACCCTATTAATCAACAAGATTCCACACCAAAGTGTATTGGAGACGTATAAAGCAAGACATACTTTATAGGGTAATGAATAATTTCTCAGCCCGACACAAGCACTTCAATTTTCTTGATAACATGACATACAAAACCAAAGCTGTTTATTTAGTCAACTTATTGGTGTGTAGTGATGAAATATTTCATTCAACTGCTATTGCATGTGTATTCTGTACTATAATTGTCAAAAATGCAAAGAGCTGTAAGGTGTTGCTCTTTTAGGGTGAAGGTTCCATATAAATGAAAGTTTTTTATGTGTGTACACACGGTATATGAACTATTCCCCTAGCCCATATAAAATAATCTAAGACTTATTCAAGTTACTTTTAGGCATGTTTAAAGTAGATATTCTAAGAGAATCCCAAATATTGAGATAATCACATCAATAGAAAGCTTTTTACCCCCATAATAACTCTAAATAGTGTCCAACTGACAAAAACAAGTGTTGAATGGTGAAATTATGCGAGTAAACTCCGACCAAACTATCCAAGTCTGAAACCCGGAAGTGCATGTAGAGTCGGGCCTCTATCCGTGACGTCACGAACGGGAGACGTGGGCTCAGTGAGAGTTAATGGAAGTGATATCCCTACGTAAATGCTATCCTGTCAGAGCTTAGATTTGTTGTTGTTAATGAGTATATTTGATGGATTTTCTGTTTTCATTTGAATGAAGAATAACGAAGCAACATTTTCCAGTCGTTGATTCCTTTTTATTTCCTCATATTCACCTATTTGGTAGAGATTTAAGACGAGTATACTGCTTGGGAAACAAGGTTAAATAATGCACGTATGAATAGTCAGATGCATTATCTTGTCATTAGATAAGGTACAGGAGTAGTTTTGTAAAACGAATAGGCCTATAAATTATGATGGTACTTTTGTGTGTGACTGCCTCAAGAAAGGATACAGTACCAGTTAAACATTTTATGTTTTAAAATATATCAAACTTGAACGAGATATAATGCAAGCGCGCTTCCTCTGTAATATAATGGTAATATATCGACAACGTCTAGTGATCGAATGTTATTCATCCGCGAGTGATGCAGCTCTTGCATGAACGTTTGTGAAGCGAGCAGAATCGGGAGGTAAGACCAGGCCGCTGCTCTAGGCGCGGCTTGCTTGACTCGCTGAAACGTACGTGCGCTATAGTTATGTTTATCGGCAATTGCAAGAGAATGAAAGCGACGTTACCAGCTAAGAAAACAACCATAAGACCTGCTCCTAAGTGACTACAGGTGTCAAAATTGGTAGATTGCACAATGCACAGCATGGAAGAAGATCTTCAGGGCCAAGGAAGGCGAAAGACATGGGAAAAAGGAAGAAGAAACCATCGGGAGATCGCTGTATGGTAACTGTGCATGGGTCCACTTACCCAGCTACTGTTCACTCGATCTGGGCCGGGCGGCCGATTTCAACACCAAAACAAAAATTGTAGGGTGAAAATATCGACTAATAGCACATCGTTGGCATGTATATGTCATAATTTTTTAAAGGGGAATTGATATTAAAACTATGAAATATTAGGGGAAGGTAAAGAATTGGACATAGAATTATGATTTATTAGACTTTTCAGCCTTTGAAACAAAATAAGCAGAAAATCGTATCTCTCTGCACATGCTTTCAATAGAACATCCGGGTACGTGAATAAACTCTTTCCCGGACGTGATGTCATATATAGTAGACCAGCGCTGTGACTGATTTTCTATGCAAAGAGGGGCGGATATTTTCGACATTTCAATTAAGGATTTCAAGTAGCCAGAATTTTTTTGTGATATACTATGGAATTAAAAAACTTATAAATAACATATGCTTGCCGTATATACCAAATAAAGGGACATTTATTTGCTTAGAATATCAGCTTTTAAACTCATAAAAAGGAAGTAAAAACGGTATGAAATATCCCTATTTTATGACTTTGCCTAGTGTGTAATGTACATATTAAGTGGACTGATAACCTCTGGGTGTATTACCATGACAGAGGTCAAAGTACAATATATTGTACCTGTGTGTACCAGTTTACTACTGAAATGAACACAATGCATGCATAGACAGCAATTGTTGACTTTAAATGGAGAATAAGAAGTCATCAAGGAAGTTTAATTATATAAACTGATTTCTCTCTGCAGAGAATTCAATATTACCAACATGTAGAAACTGTGTTCGTTTGATCAGCATGATTAGTCAATAGGACAGTTGTTTTGTTGACAGTGTTGTAAAGATAAATTATTTATATCCTGTTCAATATAACTTTCCTTTCAATGTGCAGCGCTGAAATTAGTTGTCCATTCAACTTGTCAATAGTGAGAAACATAATTGAAAACACTGTCATTAATCTGACATTATCCCCCTTTTTTTTAGAATTTACATGTACATGTAACTGTTAGTGCTCAAGGCAAAGTGCACATGCAGGACGTTGATCAAAACAAAACTGTTTAACAAAGTTTCCAAATAAAAGTCCTATACAGAATGGGCATTTGAAGAGCAGCTTTTCAAATAGAATTGTCTATTCAATTGACAATATACCGTACAGATAAATAAAAGCCCATTTCTGCTTATGCAATAGTTGATTTCTAATTAAATTAATACTTTGTATGCATGTAATTTTTACAAAAGTTTCTTTCATACACAGTGTACAGTTACTGCATTAAATGTATTTTGCATCTTTTTGGGGGGTACTCTTTTTTTTTTTTAAAGGATACAGATCAGATTATTATCAATATAAGGCTTCCTAGTGGTAAAATAAATCCTGTATTTATACCTTAGCACAGTACTTTGATGACTGATCAATATTGTTTTTGTATAGCTCATTCATCCGGGAACTTCAACTGTCAATATCAATATTACACGCAAACAAAGCCATATTTACAGAGTTAAGTCAAATGTTGTTATTTCGCTAGTCAGCCAGATATAGATAATAAAATAAAGTAATATGATATGGTGTTATTTCCATGTGATACAAGAATATATTGCTCGAGCTATGACAGTATCAGATACAGCTCGTCCAACACTGTCATAGCTCGAGCCCATGTATTCTTATATCACACTCAAAGCCATCCAATATTATAAAATTATCTGATACATACATGTAGTCAACGTTACCCCCTCACTTCTACCAATAGGCCATTTTCGTAATGTAACCAAATTTAATGCGTAAGTCTTTGTGAAGTGCCTCAATACAAATTATTTGTTATTTACCTGATAAGAATAATAGTATTTCAATACCGGTAGGCAGAATCCAAACTGCATACATTAGTTGTTGCCAGGTTGGACAAACATTATCGCTTGACCTACCTAGCAACACTTAATATATGCAGTTTAAAATTTGAATTCTGTCTATTGAAATACTATTATTCTTATCAGGTGAATGAAATAATTTGTATTGAGGCACTTCACAAAGACTTATGCATTAAATTTGGTTACATTACGAAAATGGCCTATTGGTATTCTTTCTTTCTGTCTCATATTTTTCCATTGGTAACTCGTCTATCTCTACTCATATTTGTTTTGTTCACAGCAAACGCATCATCAACCTCCAGTCTGCAATGTTCCCTGCTCATGCTAGTGCTCCATCAACTCTCACTACCATCTCTGGCTACAGGGTAGTGTGTGCACACTGCAACCAGTGGTTCAGGGTACGTACCCATTAAAGGGATCCACTAACTTTCTCTCAGATTCTCAACAAATTCCTTGATTTAGCTCATGCTGCAATGATAATTATATTCTTTACGTCAGTCAGGAACCCCATGAATTTTACAAGCCGATCACCTGTCTGATTATCGAGATATTTATGATTGGAAATCAAAACCAAGTTTTGCAATTTCGTGACGGTTTTCATAACATTACAGTCTATTGGGGGGAAACGAGTATGGTAAAACCGATCACTCAGGGATTTTTTATTTTTTTGAGGCACTTCTTGATCATTTTGAAGCGCAGTTTTTTTTAGGGCCTCAATATTACACCATATCACAGACACTGATAACACGTAGGGACGTGCATCTCAGATTTAACATTTTTAAATGATGCCTTTAAACACCCTATTCATGAAAAAACAACTTTATATCAATGGAAAGCTGAATGAACATAGAATACAAATACGAAGGTATAACAAATATTTTTCCCTTTCAGTATTGCACGAAAGCAAATTAAAACCTCATTTTCAGCAGCCGTCCAAATTACTGGTCAACAGAGGTCAAATTTGGCAATAACATACATGTACATAAATGAACTGTGAAGGGTACATGAGCATTTGTGTACATCAATAACTCACTTCTTGTAATGGCCAAAATTAAACTGATTTAATCTTTTGTTTAGAACAAAACCTTCAACCATCCAGTACGAGGGTTTGAAAATCAGAATAAAAGGACTGCAATCCCTAAAGTCAATTCAACAATTAAGGGTCATTATTTTCCCACAAAAAGACATTTCCAAGCCCTTTTGTTTCGAGGGAATTTCTAAATTAGTCTTATCTTTCAAATGCCATTCAAATTTATCCTTTTTATTTTTTTTGGCCTGCAAATGGGAAATGGTACCTTTAAGATGAGATGTATATAGTATGATTATAATGGTAAGCTTTCTCTTTGGATTGTTCATTATTTTTCAACTTTCTTTTTTGCAGTTTCCTCATCACTACGCCTTGGCCAGATGTCCTTACTGCCGGAAAGTGTAAGTATGATACTGAGCGCAATATTGTTTCAAGTTTTATATCAATTCAAATCCATAAAAACACATTTTATGACGGTATGAAATACAGATAATATACAATATGAAAAATATGTTTACAAATATACCAGAATTATGAAAAGTTAATCATTAGAAATAAATTGAGGGAATCTGCAAATAAAACTGTAAGGTTCTATCGAGGCAGTCCTTGTTGTCAGACATGTGTGCTCATCAGGGAATTGTAAAGGGTTTCATTGAACCTCTCATTCGTTGAATACATTATTTTTTAATATTTCTTTTTTACAGTTCTTCAGTCGGGCCAAGTTATGCTAAGAATCGGTGCATAGTGTACGCTGTGTTGGGCATCGTCTTTCTGGCAGCAGGCATTGGAGTCACAGTGAGTATTTCTCTCTCTCTCAGAATCTTCACGATTATATTGCCCCTACCACCTTCCCTCATGAAGCCAATTAAATAGAGGCATCATAATTGAGTATTTGAGCACCCGACCAAAAATGCCAAGGTCGTAAGTTCAATCCCTGACATGGCACTGATTTACTTTGGTAAGACATTAATCTACATTTGCCACTCCATACCCAGGAGAGAGATGTTGACCATGTAGGACGATAAAAGTCTTTATGATAGTAATTGCCATTTGTCTTCACTGTGATAGTGTGGTATGAATACTCCCCAGGGAGTGGAGATGATGCACATTGTGCAGGGTATTAATAACTGTAATTAAAAGTGCTTAAAAAAAGGTATTTTGGGTTAAGTGCTATGTAAACCCAGATTTAGTATTATACAAATATTTGATATTCAAACATACATTGTACTCGATATTCTGCCATATATATGACATTATGTCATTGAATTTAAATTAGTATCCACCTTCAAAGAGCACATTACTCTGAAGGAAGCAGAAAGCTCAAAGAATCAGAAAGACAAGTTCGACAATCAATTAGAGTAATACAATATTTAGTATTTCCCCATTTTGACTCCATTATCTCAGAAATTTAATATAAGATGGGATGGTAAGAATTAAACATTGTTATTCCTTTTAAATTGTCACTTTAATCACTTCATTGCTTCTGATTCCTTTACAGATTGCAACAATGGAGTTGGCTCGAAATCAAGGAGGCATTTACTTTGTATGGATAAGTACGTAAAAACTGCCCTTTGTTTTCTTAATCTCAGTTAATCAATATTTATTTATTTCTTTGACAGAGAGTATAGCCATGAGCGCTTGCTCATTTATTGCTTTTATCTCTAGTGGTTGACATCCCTTGTGTTATTAATATCACTTTATTATTTGATGATCCAAGTTGAGTTTTTGGAATGTGTAGGAATAGGAAAGAAGCTATTATGGAGATACATATCTTTGGTACCGTCTATCTTTCTAGAAAAGGGTACAGTCTTCATGGCACTAATTTATGGTCTTGTTAAACTGAACTGTATGTCACTCTGACAATTCCATTTGATGAACAGAAATATCTTAATTCTTATGACAATTGAGGGAAGAAGTGTTTGTTGCGCTCAAAACCTTTTTATTTTTCCTCAGTCCTTGCACATGAGGTAACTGTAAAAAAACAGGATATCTGTATTTACATGCTGTTTCATGGTGAAAGTTGTGTTTAACTCCTGATTTTGTTTTATCACAACTCTTTTCATTAGGTGCCTTTATCGTGGCCATCTTGAATTTCATGAGGTCTTGCTACTACGGCAGCATGAAAGTGAGTAACATAGAGAATGAAGGATAACTGGCCGAGCACTGGCGGGGCGAACAGACCGGACATGGACAACCCCCCAGCTACCGGGAAATCACGTCAAGCATATGAACCTGAAGGTTATTCTCATCATGATTTACTCTGCCATTGGGGTCCTGGGACTTTGAAATTCCTAATCTTGAGTTCCTGAACGGATTGACATTGTAAGGCACAATCCAGCTCTTATAAAGTGATCTCAAAGAATTCTACTTGAATTGTTCACATGATTTGAATTATTGGTCTATGTACTCAAGTGCACACAAGAAATCAATCATCTGGGTGATTCCATGTCGGGGGAAAATAATGGGTTATTTTGACGACATTTTCCACCCACCTGATGAATCCAATCATCGGTGATATATTGTAGTTTGATCATGATGGATCGATATAAGAACAAAACAGTAGTTGATGGTCATTGGGAGATTCTTCATCCTAGGTCATATGGGACACAGAGATGTTCAATGTGTGCCCAATTCTCTTTTTATTTAAACCCCCCCCCCCCCAAAAAAAAAGAGAAGAGATGACTCGCTGTATTGAGTGACAAATGGTTAAGGTATCACTCTATGCGTTGTATCATTTTCCCCAAAACAAATTTTCATTAATTATATATGTGATAAGTAGGCTTGAAATTACTTCAAAATGTCCTTCTTTAGTACAAAATCTATTGATTTGTACTGTTACTCATTATCAGTCTGTATATAAAAGGTCAATTTGAAGGTCAACAAACTTTACATGATATATTATAAAGTTTGGATGACCTTTGTCTAGTTTATATACCATCCTTCCTGACCTATGACCTTCATAGTTCATTAGGGGGAGATATTATCCTGTATGTAAAGACTAAACTCATTTCAAGTGTAATCAAGTACTTTGTAGAATATACACACAGGCAAGTTTTTGTATTAGCTGCTAATAAATCATCTAGATTAAAGAGCTGCTGTTCAACGCAACTCCGATGTGGTACTGGAAATAGCTTTTGATCGTGGAAACTTCTAAAAGACCAACAACACCAGAAAAGTAAATAAACAGCACCCTGGATCAATCTATGTTGTTGATTATATGCCCTTTTGCGGGTTTTTTTTGTTGTTGATGTATCAGGGCTGAATTTTACCTGAAAAACTTGATCATTCCTTTTGATAGTGTAACAATTTCCAAACAACTTCTTAGTGATTTGGTATTAGTGACTTACATCCCAAGTAGTGAGAGAAATGAAAAGAAAACATACACTGTAGTACAAAATTAAAAAATAAAAATCTGAAATTTGATGTTGAGTTTGATACTAGTCTCTTGTTACATACCATATATACTAATCATTGAGACGTCCCCTCATTATTATCCATTTATAGTCTGCAATATCAGTTATTTAGCATGGAAAGTTCAGATTGCTTATATATCTGGTACTTATTGCCCCCCAAGAATGTTTTATGGGGGAAAACATGAAAGAAAAATAATATTGGAATCTTTTAATAATTACAGTTGAATCTGCCTTGGTGGCCACCTCTCATGTAAAGGCCACCTGTCTATAGTGCCCATTTATTTTTGTCTCCCTTCGAGAGAAGAGAAATGTGTGTTGTAGAACCTGCCTAGAAAGGCCACCTGCCCACAGTGGCCCACTTCCTGTGGTTCCCTGCGGTGGCCTCAATAGACAGGAGACCACTACAGCGTCATCGTTTTCACCATTTCCTTCTGTATTAATCTTGTTTGCAAAGAGGTAAGGGTTACATGATGCAGACAGGATGTAGTTGTTCTATCATTGCAATCTTTTCACAGTCAACTGCTTATCCTTTTTAATAGAAGTTTTATATAGTCTAGTGTAGCTTGAAATGAGACAATTTCTTAATGATATTTTCTAAATGAAATTTGAAATAATTTGACTGTTTTTTTATGGAGCAAAGTTCAAATAAAAGATTTTTTGTACATATGATATCCTAAGCTACAGGTTAAAGATGAAGTTGAGTTCTGGTCATGCGATTACTTTGTGAAAGAAACGGTGTGGAATCGACCAGAAAAGGTTGATCATCTAGCATATAAGAATTTGCGTGTATTGCAAGGTTCTGGAATCATCAAAATGGATAAGAAATTTGGTAAAGTTACAAACACTGTACACAGAAAGATGTATATGGGACTACACGAACACGTGGCGAAAAAATCCCCCCCCCCCGAGTTTTACGATAAACATGACATATTTAGAATATGAAGGCATTTGAAGAGCCATGCTTTTTAGGGAACATGTCTTATCTGATGTTCTTCCACACTTGCATAATGAAAAATGATAAAGTTCACGAATTATTTTTCACCTCTTCCCACAACTCAACCTTCTCTTTAAGTCTATAAAAGTGGATAATTTTATATTTACTGCGAATGTTCAAGAAACATAAATCAGGGAAAAATCACTTTTTCACATACATTGTAAGGGTATGAATGAATTAGTTGTTAACTTTATATAGATTTATCCTTGATATACAGAACAAAAATCTGATAATGTACGATACATCTTCTTAATGAGCATATAGTTCTGTGTTTTACAGTGAGTGGATTGTCTGTTTTGATAGGCCATTCACATCATAATGGACTTGGACCATACTTTGTTCAGAATCATTGATTGTGCAAGAAGCTTGGACACATACATGAAGGAATGTTCCAATCAATGCCCAAACATGATAGGATGTCTCAATTATGTTTCAACCATTTGTTGTCATACTCAAAATGGAATTTCAAATATTTTATAACATTTGTTACATGGAAAGTCAGAAAATGTCTATTGAAATGGCCACTCCACCCACTTTGAAGCCAGTTTTTCAATTGCTACTCTATTTTTCCTATTATGCAAATCAGTAGAATCTTTGATTGTAAATGTGAGAATTCATGTAGTGCTTATTATAAAGCACAGACTTTTGTTTACTTACAAAATGCCACAGCATATTCTGATGGTTATATGCGTCTTTTTCTATCTGTATATATGTAATGGGGAAAAATGTTTTGTAAATACTGACAGAGCTCTATATTATGTTAATTAAATGCATTTAAAGTGATGTTTTATTACTTCTTTCATTGATGTGACCTTATGTAATGTTCTCTTAAATTATGTACTCCTCTTATTGTGTGTAGCATTTTGATATTGGAGCTGCTAACATGCCAGGCATATGTATATTCACTTTACTGGCTAATTGAATTTAAATAATAAAAATAGTAACACATGAAACATATTCAACTCCATTTTCATATATACATCTTGATATAGATATATAAGTTTCTTCCTCTTTTCCTTATATATAGGTTTGTGTGTCACAATATTAATTCTTAATCAAGATTGATTCTTAATTGTTATTTTTCTGCTCTTCAAGGGTATGTAAACTTGCAGATATAATATACTTATTCCTTTTAACCTTAAAACCGTATATACCTGTAATTTATTATATATTTTTTGTTTGCTTTCGCTTTAGAATATTAATTCTTCGGGGGAATTATTCAAGACATGTGTAGCGCTCAGTTTATCAGTTTACACCCAATATGTTTGTTTAGTCTTACATGGATTTTTTTAATCAATTAAATTTAAAATTGTGTTCTTCGAAACCTGTAATAGGAACCCTTTGCAGCCTTAGTACACTCCTAAAGTCTTGATTAGATCAAAATTTGAATGTCTGCCTGAAACTTTCTCTATACAAGTTTTATCTGATGTTATGAAATATTTTTCCCTTTCAAGGGGAATTCCCCTGATATTAAGTTGATTGTAATGGAAGCAGAAAATAGAGGATCTGGTAAGTGAAATAGGTACATATTGATGTATGTAAACGTGCCTAATATCTCTCTAATTACAAGTAGTTGCATTTGTTACTTTTTTATTTCTTGGATGTTTTGACATTCTCTCTGTTCTTCATTGTGATACCAGTGTAAAATCAAATTACAGATATACTCCTCTTATGTTATTTAAAAGTGGTTCATAATCTTCACAATTAGAAATATAACATTATACGCACACAGTTTTATATTTGCACTTACATTTGTTAATACAGGAAAAATTATGAACATTCACATTATTTTATGCTGCATTTGATTATCATAAAGATTGCAACACTGTCAAATCAACATTTGAAAAACTTTATTTCAGGTGTAATATATGATCTGGGGGGTGTTTCACAAAACTTGTCATCAGTGACAAATAACAGTTTTTGTCATAAGCTACTGAAATCCTTGCTTCTAATTGGTTATCAACAGATATGTCACTGATTTTTGTCATTTGTCATTGAAAAAAGGGCTTTGTGAAACAGTCCCTGATTGGCAGAGAGAGAGTAGACTCAATATAGTGGTAGATAGTGTTTTGGTGTGACTTATTTAGTCTTATTTTTATAGAGGGAGACATTTTGGATGTTGAGATATATACATGTATTCTACAGTGCTGCACTGTTAAAGCATACATTCCATACAATATTGTTATCCACACTCATATTATATGTGCATGCAGTTGAGTATCAAGGGCCGTATTCAATTCAGTACGCGGATTAAGATAGTATTTTACTTGGCTAAGTCATGTCTTAACTTGTATTCAGGTCATATCTGAGCATTTTACTTAAGCAAGTCCACTTTGAGGCAAAACATTTTCTGATAAACATTGTGATCAATGGTCTATCTAAAATTATGCGCAATTAACGCGTCCTACTAAATGCGCTCTATTATAATTGTGCAAATCAAGGCCTACAAAATAATTGACTAAAGTCTGCTCAGGAGCCGTCTTAAACTTGGGGTATAACACTCGGCCAAAAGCTTCAACTGAATACCAAAATTGGCTAAGTATTATATCTAAGCTGAAAACTTGGTAAAATACTCCTTTTTCTGACATATAAGTATTGAATTGAATTCTGTCCCAGATTGATAATTTGAATCACGGTCTCGGTAAAGATAGTTCTTCAGAATACATGCACCATTCAAGGATTGTATGATGAGAGTCCTTATTTCAAGTCTAGTTGAAGTACATGCACCATTCAAGGATTGTATGATGAGAGTCCTTATTTCAAGTCTAGTTGAAGTTCATATGGTAAATAACCCTCACTTTTATTACCAGTATTGAATATTTAGTGCTGTAGGAGTATCGCAGTAATCTGGTGATTTCCTCTTTAGTCACAGGCAATCCTTATGGTTTTAGGGGCATTTAAAATTGCTCTTGATTTGTGTATCTGTATAAAGGCTTTGAGGTTACAGAGTTTTGATTAAAAAAACCTAATAAGTAAAGATCAGTGGTTGAGTCATGGCTATGTGCTTATGTCCTAGGAAAATGCATTTTATTAACAGTTGCCTCTCTCAACACTGGTAGAGTACCTGGTAGGATTTCTTTCTTGTATTGTTATCCTCGCTGATATCAGCTTCCATGCCTAAAGCTGGGCAATAGTTAGCAGTATTGGATGTACATGCAACATTTAAAGATGAAGTTGAGTTCTGGTCATGCGATTGCATTGTGAAAGAAACGGTGTGGAATCTATCAGAAAAGGTTGATCATCTAGTATATAAGTATCGTGTGTATTGCAAGGTTCTGGAATCATCAAAATGATAAGAAATTTTGCCAAATCTTGGCAAAGTTAGGAGCACTGTACACAGAATGATGTATATGGGACTACACAAGCACATGGCGAAAAAAAACCTACCCTCGATTTTTACGATGTTTCATGTCATATTTAGAATATGAAGGCATTTAAAGAGCCTTGCTTTTCAGGGAACATGTTTAATCTGATGTTCTTCCACCCTTACATAATAACAATGATAACTCTCACAAATTAATTGTTACCTCTTCCCAGAACTCAACTTTCTCTTTAAGGTTAGTAACTTTTTGTCAATTTTTTAATTCGCTCATTGAAAGGTGCAGAAATAATATATTACATTGGAATTGTTTCTAAAGTAAGACTGTACATATATTACATCCTTGTTTATGAGAAAGTCATTTCATTTTTTCATTTCACTTTGTGGAAGCTTGAGATGATTCTATGTTCAATTATACAACTTAATAATTGCAGCCATACATAGAAGTCGTATTCAGAAAAGATAATTACATATATGCTTACGATTGTAATTTCTATTGTCACAATTTTAAATACGATAAAAACCTTAATGGATCTCATAAATGATTGTAGCGATTTTTTAGGAAAGATATATGATGTGGATACTGTATTGATATTGTTCTTTGAGAACCCGGAAATACAATTTAAAAGTTTTTTACATAAGGGCTCATACATACAGACAGTAAAAAGGCAATCAGGACCCCCTTCCAAAAAGTTGATGTGGAGCCATGTTTTACATGTATTATATCTCATACAGGGATATTTAAAGGTAACTACCAAAAGAGTAGAATAACAATAGGTTATTATCTCCATACCCTTGCCCTCAATTTCTTTCTGGTTATCACCACTGAGACAAAGGTGGCAGGTTCAAATCCTGCAGGTTCCTAGATTTTTACCAACTTGTTTTCAATTACAAGATCCAGCACGCAAACTGTATTTACTGGGTGCAAGCAAAAAATTTCTTTACAAGAATTGAAATTACTCCCAGGAAGCGCAACATTTCAAGGTGTTTTAATTCATTTTTTCTCTTTCACCATCCTGTAACATTTATGTAGATTATGTCTGTGTTTTATCCTTTCTTTCTTTGTCGTATCTTTTTCATGTGAGTTGTTGTTGTACAGTCATTGAAATGAATGATAAGGAATGGCATATGAATGTAATGATTTTAGTCATTTAGATGGTTTTTCTTTTGACATTTTTATATTGCAAGGAAGACTTCTTGTAATAGGAGTCTTTAATAATGTAGTGGTACTAAATGCATTAATACAATTAAAAAATCTTACAATTAATTCATAGTTTTCATTTTCATTTTCTTTTTTGCCTGTAGCAACTGTATAGGGCTTGTATGTCTATCAAACTTGACACTCGTGGTGCTCCAGTTTAATGATTATGAGATATGAAATGAATGTACCGGAATGTGTAATTTATGATTGTTTGGAATTATAGCACGTTTGGCTGGATGTGATTTTGTAAGTTTGCTGTGAAATGATCTTAAGACAGCAGAGTCCCTCTTTATTTAAAAGCACCATTTCAACATTTAACATGCTCACCATATGGAATGTATATGAAGAATGAAAAGTGCCATTGATTTATATAACAAAGCCCTATCAATAATATCCTCACTGAATAGTACCAATAAGGGAGGTGTTTCACATGAGTTTTTAAAAGGTAATGAAGAGTTCTGAATTCATTAATGTAATACTACAAGAGAACAGAGACAAGAAAGAGAAAACAGCAAATACAAATATAACTCACTATCCATTGAAAACTACATGTAGTTTTATTGAAGAGGTGAACAAAATATATTTTATAGATCTTTTAGAAGTACAGAGTTATTTTGTAACTATACACAGTTAATCCAAGTCAATGCGCTAGTGCCCTTTGGTATTAAAGTCATTAATCCTAATTACCAAGTCCCTCTGAGAGGACTTACAGCCGCTGGTCCCCTGGTTGCTTACTTACAACCATACTCGTGCTCTCTTAGCAGTCAGGTAGAACAAACATCTCTGATTATAAGCTTTTCATTTCATTCTAGCTACCAAGGTGAACACTGATGTTACTATCGTAAACATGATTAAGCCATTAAAATCTTTAACATACATTTGTCATCATCTCCTCTGTGTTTGAGGCTATGCATATATACCATGCAAATGCATGGATTTATTGATGATCGTAACAAGCAAATGTATTGCCAAATGTTCTGAGTTTATCAACAAATTGAAAATATATACTACAATTTCAAGAGTTACATCATTATTTAATCACTGTGTTATAAGATACAGAGATGTGAAGCCTATTACACTTATGTCGTAATAAAAAGACTTAAGTTTGTTAGCAGTGATACATGTACATGTTCGTAAACCTTACATAAAGAAACTTTCAACAAGCTACTGATTCTATTATTAAGATTGGTTAGTTTCTATCTATTGGAGCACATAGCACTCAGTAAGTACTACAGGAAGGTCATTGACCTCTGTCCTCTGACCATCTGTTGCTTACTTCCTGTGAGTCTTGATGAAGTTGATAAGGCCGTTGGTTGAGGAGTTATGGGAGGAGACTGGGTTGGCGTCTTTGAGCTCTGGTTGGATGATCTTAGCCAGCTGCTTACCGAGCTCAACACTATAGACAAGAAAAGGAGAGAAGAGAAAAAAAGTTGTCTAAATGAGGATTCAACATTGTGGTGACTCAGATGTCACTGAGCTTTCCATTCAAGGTTAGGAGCAAATAATCATCCTTTTACATAATGTCCCTTATAAAGCTCTTTTACCTTTTGATACATAACTACATACAGCACCATCACAAAGACTTTCATAAAATCAAAATCAGGCAATTTCATCAACCTTGTTCATTACATTTTGAAATGTAAACCGTAATTAACGTTGTATAAACCGCCCTTGTGTATTAACCGCATCCCTCTTTCGGCCTTAAAAAAAAAAAAAAAAAA
>BEXV01001708.1:0-11414 GCA_003118195.1 Hemicentrotus pulcherrimus
TATCCCTTTAACAAAGCCAAACAAAAAATTTTCCACTTTATTAATTCCTATAGCACCGTTGTAATCTTTGTAATAATAGCTACAACACCAGAAGCGCCGAAGCCCACTGTTCGTTTGGTTGGTGGCAGTTCTGAAAACGAAGGAAGAGTTGAAATTCTTAATGATGGACAATGGGGAACTGTTTGTGACGACTTTTGGAGTCCGGAGGATGCCAGCGTTGTCTGCAGAATGCTGGGCTTTCACTGGGCGTCCGCGGCACCAGGCTCAGCTCGGTTCGGCCAAGGTTCGGGCCGTATCTGGCTTGATGATGTGATGTGCTCGGGAGAAGAAACAGACTTAGCTGACTGTCCACATCCGCCTTTTGGAACTAACAACTGTGGTCATTCTGAAGATGCAGGGGCCATCTGCTCTAATACAGGTGACTTTTATAATCTATTAAGGCTCTGATACTTATCACTTTCTTTTATTATACGATGAAATTTACTTACCATGCTTCCTAAGCTTTCGTTAAAGCTAAAACAAAACTAGGTAAAATGTATATATTCCCCTTCCTTATTTTTGCACCGTTTTAATCTTTGCATTGAACGTGAACGGATTGTGTAGAAAAATGTACACTAATCTTCATGCATTATAAACACATCTATGCAATTAATTATTCACACACTTACCAAATTTTCAAATTTGTTGACTGTTGTGAAACCTTTTCTCGAAAATCCGTGACGCTAATTACCGTTTTATCCCATTTCTGAACGAACACTGTTAGCTTGCACTAAAAAACACAAAGCACAACGTCCAAAAATTGCTACTTTTTGTAATAATATCAACAACACTATAAACGCCGAAGCCGACGCCGACGCCGACGCCCACTGTTCGTTTGGTTGGTGGCAGTTGTGACACTTTACTCTCTCTTTGATAGAGGGGTCGTGAGTGAGTGCCGAGACTGAATATGAAAAAACGTTAGCCAAAATTTTATTTATTTTTTTTTTCTATCGTGATTTTGGGAAACTACATTTAGTTTTTCCCGTACTCTCACTCTATTTTCTTCCTTTTTATGTTTGTTTGTTTTTTTATTATCAGAACCCTCGGAATTCATAATCCGTCTGGTTGGTGGCAGCCAGCCTTGGGAAGGTCGAGTAGAGCTGCTTTTCCAAGATGAGTGGGGAACCATCTGCTCTTTGGACTGGGGTAAACCCGATGGAGATGTGGCTTGCAGAATGCTGGGCTTCAGCAGCGCGTATGAGGCTATATCTCCAACAGGCGCTGCCTATCCGATGCCTTTCGGTGAAGGAAATGGGACGATCCTGCTTAGTGACTTCGGTTGTACAGGTACCGAGGAAAATCTGGCTGATTGTTCGCATTCGGCATGGGGTGACCATAATTGCTACCACTACCAGGATGCTGGATTAGTATGCAATAGCCCAGGTATTTTCTTTTCGTTTTTCTATACTTTACCTTTCTTCTTCTTATTATTTTGGATTCTACTCATCCTCTTTCTTGTTGTTTTCTTCCTTTTCCTTTATTTTCTTTATTATGTCTTCTTCTCTTTTTCTTATCCCTTCTCTTTGTGGTCTTCCTTCTTTTGTTTGTTTCTTCTTTTTCTTTTCTTGTATATCCTTTTCTCGTCTTCTCCTTCTTGTACTTATTTTTGGGTTCATCTTATTTCAACATGAGCATTAAAGACCGTCAATACTACTGGGCCAGAGGGAATTAGACCACACTGTGAGGTCACTGACAGGTGGCTATCTTATTAACTCAGCTCTCAACTAACATAAGAAAAAGATGATCACGGGGCACCAACATGCACCGATAGGGGAAGTTTTCTATAAAAAGGAAGCGAGTAGCTACAAGTAGGACAGTGGGGCTTTAAATTATACACAATATAGTGGATCATTTTGACACTCGACTTTAAATTCAAGGGGTAAGGATTCGTATCCCATCTTAGCACGTATGTTGGCATGATATTAATGCAGATGTAAATGCATTGAAAAGCATTGATGCTGCTGAACCTTCCCTGGTTTTCCATCCCTTACAGATCCTGACAGTGTTGTCGTACGACTCGTGAACGGCAGCAGCAAAGCTGAGGGGAGAGTAGAGGTGTTGTATGAAGGAGAATTCGGGACCGTCTGTGACGATTCATGGGATATCAATGATGCTGCTGTTGTCTGCAGAATGTTGGGATATGAGGGCGCTTCAGAGGCTCCAAAACTGGCTCGCTTCGGGGAAGGTTCTGGAGACATTGTCCTGGTAGACGTGGGCTGTCAGGGATCAGAGGACAACATCGCGAGCTGTGCCCATAGAACATGGGGAGTACACAACTGTGGCCATGCCGAGGATGCATCGGCCATTTGTACCGGGGAATGTAAGTTTATAAAGTGTCACGAAAATGATTGCAAAAGATTCTGACAAAATGTTTAAGGCCCATCTAACACTACAAGATCGTCATGTGATCCAATAACAAAAGTGAAATTGAAGCAGTATGGTCCCGTAACTCGTTATTTCCCAAGCTGCGCTGTAGTTTCTAGCATGAAGTCCTTTGTCTGCAGAAAGTTCACAAATGCAGTATCAGTTAACCAAAATATTGCTTGATGTTCTTAAAAGGAAACTTGTAACTTGTTTACTGTATTGTTTTCTCTCCTGAACAAAAGTGAACTTGCCAGTTCGCTTGGTGAACGGGAACGGGGCCACCGACGGTCGAGTCGAAATCTTCCGCTACGGGGCCTGGGGTTCAATCTGCGACGACTTCTGGGACATAAATGATGGTCACGTGGTCTGTCGTATGCTGGGTTACGAGCGTGCCTCACGCATCTGGTGGGGAACAACCTACGGCACGGGAACTGGTCGCATCTTGTTGGATAATGTGGAATGCAATGGGGACGAAGCGACTTTAGACGAATGCGATCATCCGCCATGGGGTGTGCACGACTGCAACCACTACGAGGATGCCGGCGTGGTGTGCGTTAAGTGAACGACAGGTGCGATTCGATCAAGTTATATCCTTTGCTCAATTTAAGTGAATAAGTAAACGATTGAAATATAATTTATTATATAAGATAGCTTCATAGACAGATTCCGAGATGTGATTGGCCCAGAGCTCGTCACGAGGTATTCACTAAGAGGTTGGTATTTTGTTATACTTTCCTGGACGGTCACTTTTGATGGTTATATAGACCAGCTGGCGAAATGTTTTTTTTTGTTTAATCAATGTATGTCGCCCTCTTCAGTACTGTTTGTCACAAAAAACTCAAAGTACACCAATACCGAGAGTCATTTCCTTTTCTTTAAATAATTGTTATTTTCGAATTTTTGTTTTTCGTTACATTTTTTAAAACCTTTTTTCGTTTGTTAACGAAATTATTATTTTCTGAATTTATTATTCGTCTTTTTATTTTCCTCTAAATTCTGTTTTTGTCGTGGAAAAATTGGAAAAAAATGAGGGAAAAAAGTGCACCCCCTTAATTTCCACACTAAGGCAAATATTGACCGGCAGGGGATATATAACATTTTTAGGACCTCGAGGGAGTTATATTTTCCCAAGTGGTTATATCTTCCCGAAGCGCGCAGACCTGAGGAAAAATATAACCACTTGGGAAAATATAACTACCTTCAGCAGCCCAAAGAATGTTATATAGTACATCACTTGCCAGTCAATATCTGTATAATAAGAATACGAACTGTGTTCTGCTGTTCTATAGTGCCCCATTCTTTATTCCTAGGTCCTGTTTCTTAAACCTGTTATCCATGAAAGTTACAATAACAGTCGGCCGTCAGATGGTAAAACGGTCTATCTCGAAAATCGCTGTTCTGAGAAAAATGACTTTGGAGTTTAGAGGTTTAAGCTTTTTTAGGAGATGGGTATAATCAATTTTTAGCAATGTGGCAAGAAGAAGCATACTTAACACTGACTACTGAAGAATTTTGTGTTTATTTGGGGTTTTAATTATAAAAATAAATGATATTTTTGTGCAGATAGACTGTTTAACCACAGCACATGAATACACTCCCATCACACATCATAAGATGGTAAAATGGTCTATCTTCTAGATAGACCATAAACACTATTGCCATACTACTAACTCGAAGATAGACCATTTTACCATCTGACAGCGATGATTTAAAAATCTCATTTAAGAAGGTAAAAAGGTTTATGTAAAAGATAGCTCGTTTTACCCCCAAACGATATTACCGGCAATGGGCTAATTCAAACATAGACCGTTTTACCATCAAATCTGAAGGAAAAATAAAAAAAAGTACCAAGATAGCGGAAATTATCTCTAAAAGAACACATGATGGGATTTTCTCGGTAGCACCATTGGAAAGAACGCCCTCACAGTAATGAGCTACTGAAATCATGGTATTTGATTTGCTGAGAGCAAATTTTTTTCATAGAAATTAAGCTTTTTTTAAATAAATGAATTGATCCCAAGTTTTATGAAATAAGGCCCCGGTGAAAGGGACTTAGCTTTCGCTTTTAGTTAAACTTGTTTTCAGTACCATTATTATAATGTTTATACACATTATGGCTTTCCTGTGATTGTTTGAAGTACATTTTTAGTTATTCACTCTTACTCTTTTTCCCTTTCTTTTATTTGTTATCTTCTATTTCATTTTTATAATCTTCCTTTTGTTCCTTTATATGAATACGTGATTGTTATAAGGCGTGTCCAACACATTTAATATAATTTTAATAATTACACCGTCTTCCCTGTATTAAAACTGTTGCTGTATCAATGTGCTCATGTCATTATGGATGTAAGGCATTATTACTTTTGGAGATAAAGGAAACCTAATGGACACAATTAAAGCTTATCTGCCATAGTTTACAGGAGGGATTAGAGTGCACTGCAAGGTCACTGGACAGGTGGTTATCTCATCAACTCAGCTCTCAGTTAACATAAGAAATAGAGGATGATGGGGACCAATGGTCACCGATTAATTAGGCACTGCTTGTTATATAGAGGGCGCAAGTAGCTACAAGTAGTGCAGTGGGCCTTTAATTGTTACTTGAATTGAACTCTTTGTTTATTGCTCTTCTTTCTCTCATTCACTTTCCCTTCTCTGTGCTGTCTCTTTCCTTCACTCACTGATTCATGTCATTGCTTCTCCTTAATATTTATGCTCCTTCTGTTTCTCTCCTCTTTTTTCTTACAGTTGCCAGTGTTACTCTCAAACATTTTTGCGGTTCTTTTCCGAAAATGAGAAGACGGTCATCTTTTCAGCTTTTATCCTTTACATTTAATCAAGTAATACCATTATAATGTGGTCGTAACAAATACAATATAATATGCTTTATAATTACGTTTCTTTGAAAAGTAAAACGAAGCATGTACGGGACTACATTACATAAATATACAGTGACGACATTTTACAGTCTGAATATAACACAACATACATTAACCTTTACATCTTTGTGTTAAATCAAATGATACCATGGCAGTATTGATGTAACAAATCTACGAGATCCTGTATCTTTATATTTCTTTTAACATATCTAGAAACTGTACGGGATTGCATTATATATGATAGCATGTAATGGTGTGCATACCGTATAAATATCCGTTTACTAACAACACGGTACCGTGTCATTTTTGTGTTAAGGAATATATCAACAGATACATATTCATTAGATCTCTTTGAAAACAACTGTACAGGTTTTTCAGTGTGAACATGGTCTGCATATTGCATGTATACAATTTTTCATGTATTCAAGTAATCAACTTCAATTCTCTTCCTCCGTCATGGAATTATTGAAATAATTGAAAACTTTTGCAAGCTTAACAAATGCTATGCTTAATGCTTTAACAACATTTGAAGCTACCTTTTATTGAGAATGAAGTTATAACAAGTTTTAGCAATACACAATTCCCTAATCTATGATTCTAGTATCAATAACTTTTCATTTCTTAGATTAATTTTTTAATTTAAACGGCGCATTTCCATATATATGTTCAAATGTGCTTTACATTTATGTTGTTAAAAATTCTACTTTTTCATTTCATTTGCAACACCGAGGATTGTTCTTGGAATTTTTCTCTGGCTTTCATTTTAAAAGCTTTATTTTATCGCAACAATATGTGTACGTTCAATTTAAGTATTGTATTGTGAAACGTTATCATAACCTATAGAGCCCTTAATGTTTAGAACACTAATTGAGATGTTTCTCATGAAAATTAGATAAGAGTGTGTATGTGGGGATGGGGTAACATTACCTTCGCCGAAAAACACACTTTTCATTCTTAGATACATATTTTTTAAAAACCAATGACGTTATAATCTTATGTCTGACGAGTTGCTCAACTTTAAGAACATTGCGTATCCATTAAGAATAGAGTGGCGACTAACAAATCCTATATTTTTATAAGGATTATGATTATCATAAACTGTATTACTATAATTTGTTGTAATAATATTGTTATCATAATCATCATAATTTACTATTATATTCATCTTTCAATCCTGTTCCTTGGGGTTCTAACTGTCAGAATTCTTTATCGGATACATTGCGTGTTTTAATAAAACATTACTATCCCGTATCGAATTTAAATTTATTGCATTCATTTCTTTGTTGTTCTTTCTCCGCAAATTAATTAAATGTGCTTTGAGCGTCACCTATCGAAACGAGCAAACGCTGGAGAGATTGTGTTCATGGTTACATAGATACATTTTTTAAAAAAAATATCCCTTTCCTTATTGTAATGTATGGCAGGATAAAGCATGCATTAGATAACGTTTTGATGTTACATTGATATAATTTGTCAGGAGCAATGACATAAAAGAGCATACTTTAAAAAAAAAAATGAGAGATATAATCACGTGACATAAAGTATTTTGGCGACAATAGTCACAACTGACTAATCGCCTGTAAGCCAAAAAAGAAGAAGAAGGAGAAGAAGTTGAGACGCAATGTTCTTTACAAATTGTACCTAACTACATAATTGCTTTTATATAACAATTAGACCCCATTCAATTGCTTGGGGTGTTTTACTTTTAATTAAGTCTAATTTATTACAAGTTTCCTTTCACAAATAAACGATTTTAAAACAAGGGTGCATGAGGTCGCTCTCCATTGCTTACGCTCCTCATCACTGCCGCCCTCGTTGGCCACGTAGACGCAGTTTTCGCTGGTATCTGTCGGCCATTGTCCTCCCTGCCAGTTCGTCTTTCCCTGGATACTCGTCCAGTCGGTCCATTTTCTTGTCCCCATGCCAGAATCATGGATATCCTTCAATCCGACCCAATAGCCCTGTAAAGGAACATACGAAAAAGAAGAGAAAAAAGTGATAATAATGAAAACAGCCCTAGCAATTAGAAAACACAAGAAGAAGAAGTATATTAAAAAAAATACATCACAACAAAACAATGCACCAAAAACAAAGAACAGCAAATCAACCAACAAAAATAATAAAGCTTAAACCGAAAATCAACCAACGTTTTTTTTTTGTTTTTTCTTCTTTTTTAACGTTTCCCCTTTCACTATTCTGTTCATTTACGTTGTAGCGTTATCTTCCTAATTATGTCCCATCATTATTCGCGCTTTCCTTTCCCTCCATCAGGAATTAGGACCCCTCGGGATTGAATTTTTTTTAAAGTGTACATCAATATGAAGCAGAAAGAATATGAATAACAGGGGTTGGAGTTAAAAAGAAATTATTATTTTAAAAATCAACAAAATTACACATCAGCCCATAAACAAATATCCTTGGCAATATTTTAAAAAATGAAAAAGATTACAGTATAAAGTATAATATGAACAGCAGATAAAAGACATAATCGGGTAACTTCCAACACCAGAGGGCAGCATGATAAATTTTAGAGCAATGCTCTATGCTTCATTTCCCCTCGCTCTACTTTTTTTTTCATTTTCAATGGGGATCATGAAATACCCTAAAGGAGAACGTTCAATTGGTTGAACATCATGCTAGCAGCTTTCAGTAAAGAAATCGAAAAGTTTCCAATAGTGTCAAGAAAAAAAAAAAAAAAAAATCTTTGTGGAGCCCCCCTCAGAAATAAGAACAAAATATGCCAATAAAACGTTATCTGTTGTAACATAGGGATGTAAGGCAATTTCACAAACGGTCTTAGAACCTGTGAATATCCAAAGACTGTTACTGCAATTAGGGATATATCATTTCAAACTTGGCGCGGTGGAATGATTATTCTCCTTCATTTTTACATATGATTTGTAAGCTGCTGGGTTTAATTCAAATAAACACACCCCCTTTTCCTCTGAGTATGGAGAATTTTACGAAGCTGAACTTTGCCCGGTCCTACATGATGCCCAGTGCCGTTTGATATGACGTCATAACCATGTATATTTTTGTTTATAAATGTCATGCTTTGTTATAATGAGGAATTAATACATATTGGAACATAATGGGAACAGGGCATCGACGGGGAAACAATACCTGACCTGGTTTAAACGACCCCACTAGAAGATTAAAGGCAGTTTATGTAGAAATACTCTGATTATTTCAAGCTCTTAAAGGAATGCATTCTCTGAAATCTGAAAGGAAAAGACAATCCTAGTTTTCTGTTGATTTGGAGGCACTGAAACCTTCTGTTTCGTCTTGCATTGGAATAGACTGACCTTATTTGTTACTGATAAAACTATACATGTGATATAAAATACATGTAAATAATGTCTTGAAATCAAATGAAAAGCCTGATGTCATCACATTGGGGTCATGATTAAAAGACGTTTAAAAATCAATCAGTTAAAATAATTTAAATCACCATCTCTTTCTGTAATCTCTCTCTCTCCTTCTCTCACATGTTATCTTCTTCCACATCCTCTCCTTCTCATTCTCTCATTCTCTCTGTCTCTCTCTGTCTCTCGGTCTCTCTTTTTTCTCTCTGCATTCTCTATCTTTTCTTTTCGCATTCTCTATCTTCAAAGTCACTTCTTTCTTCCACCCGTTTTCTCCACTGTTTTTGTATGCGCTCTCTTTCCCTTTCTCTTTTTTCTTCTTCCTATATTTCCCCTTCTTCATCTTTTTTTTTTTCTTCTTCTCCATTGCTCTCAATCTCTCTTTAAATCTCCATGTTTTTCTTTTCTTTCTTTGGCTACACTTTCTCCACATTCTTTCTCTTTCTCCATCTCTTCCTCTCTCCCTCTCTCTCTCTCTCTCTCTCTCTCCCTATCTTTCACTTCTTTTTTTTTTTCATTTACTCAGTCTTCCTGTTCACTTTCATTTTCCCTCTTTCTCCAAAACAAAATTGACCATAAGAAGATTAACCAATCAAGGAGAAATGTAATTATAGGTCCTTTGTAATCTATGAATGCTGAGAAAAACATGAATACAACAATACTGCTACTACTACCACTGCTTATAATGACAACAATAATAATAATAATAATAATAATAATAATAATAATAACAACGATGATAACTATAATACACCTCTACTATTCCTACCACCACCAATAACAATGATTATGCTAGAAATAATAAACATGATCAAATAGAACAACATCGGCAGCACGATAAACAAAAACAAAAACCCAAAGCAATTTAGACTTGTTCGAGACAACTTAATATGTTATAAACGGTTGAAATAAAGCAACAAGTTATTATAATTTAATGCTAGAAAGGAAAAAAAGAAGAAGTTTGGTTTCCAATCTTGGCAAAATATTTAAGGCCTACCAGAAACATTTATATTTCAGATATATTTCAGTTCAAATTTAATAAGATAAGAGACAATGATATCAAACAATTTAATTTCAAATTAATTCATAGGATATTGCCCTCTAAAGATTACATAGATTTTTTTTTAACGAATGTTAAAAAAAAACTATTGAGGATTTTATATTTTGTTGCATGAAATTAAGAGTTTTCTGGAAAATTATCTCAAGAATAATATATTTTTATCTTTAAAATAGAAATTGAAATTGATATGAAAATGTTATTGATTGAATATAAAATAAATAACAAAAAATATAATTTACTAAAATTAATAATAAATTAAGCACAACTGGTAATATACAAAGATTACGTAAAGCGGAACTTTGGGGAAGTACCAACCGATCAAAAGAGGTTAAAAAATAATTGTATTAGATCATTATAATAGTATCTGAAATACACAGAAAATACTTCGGTAATGAAGAAGTTAAGAAAGTCATAGAAACTTTATAATGATCATTTTAAGAAATTATGTTGATCTTGTATATAATTCATATGATTTGTTTTATTTTGTGGGGTAATTAGTCTATATGTATTTTGAAATGGAAAAGGCAAAGTCCATTTGAAGAGGTAAAGACATAATTTTTTAAAGACTTGTTCTGAAAATTCATTAACAGTTTTTAGCCTTCAGAGCCTCAATTCACTCATCTGATTATCATTTGATAGTAACAATACTATTATAACGTCAAATTGACCCAGGCTTCAATGATAATGATAGTATTGTTATTATGATTATTCGCATGGCTAGTAAAACGGATCTACACAAGACAGGATTGACTGCACAGGTAAAGGATAAATATTAGGATGATCTTTACCATCAAGTTTTGATTAAATTCATGATGATCAAAAACAGACACGTTTTACTTTGGTGGATTCTAGAAAGCAAAATCAAAGAAAAAGTTGCGTTTTTGCCGAGGGATCGAGATGTGTAAGACTAAACCGCCTTTAAACTAATAGAAACATATTTTCCTACTTTGTTAAATGAGGACTTGTGTATTCTGTGAATGTTTGGCAAACATCAAAAGGAACTTGAAAGACACACACACTTCACATATAAATGGGTACATTGCACTACATTCATTTGCCGCGGCATAAATGTTTCATCCGAATCATCTGCTTTTTCAATTCATATTTCAAATGCAAAGGGCATTCGGGGCATGATCAATAATTCATTTAAGGGTATTCTACTGTAATATTCTTCAAACGCGTATACAAGATGGAGAACAAAGCAGGAATTATCTTTATCGTGTCCTCGAGGCTAACCCAAGGCAATGTTGCGAGAAACCGGATAATTTAGAATCTCTTTGTTAAGTACTAATCCTTTGTATTCATGCGATATGGTTCAATATGCTTCGGAGATAAGGTCCCTGTCAGATACCTCGAATATTCAATTCGAGCAATCATTGCTTACCGTCCATGTCGGCTGCCTCTCTCTCTCTCTCCTGCTCTATCTCTCACTCTCTCTCTCTCTCTCTCTCTCTCTCTCTCTTGTTCTTTCTCTCTCTTTATCTTACATTGCGTATATACACAGGTATATGGGTTTTTTCACTTTGTCACTAGTTTCTCTGAAGTAATTAAGCCCCATGTTCTTTTTCCTACTATTTCGATGTTCAACTCTTCCATTCGGGCCCCATTATCTTTATTCTATGTTTTACGCTCCTCTTTTTACCATCCCTCTCTCTCTTTCACCTATTATCATTATTTCATAGTTTATGTTCTCTCTCTCTCTCTTTCACC
>BEXV01001708.1:18575-31485 GCA_003118195.1 Hemicentrotus pulcherrimus
GGGGGGGGGTATCTTCTTCTGTCGTCACAATCTTCTTAAAAGCTCAATTTTATCATTCAAACTATTAAAACCAGTGGTTTGTCTAATTAACATCTCATATGCCCATCACAACCACGGTGATTCCTGCCTACGCGATCGTGCACCAAGAATCGTAAAAGAATGACACGTGCTAGTTGCAGCCGAGCTGTAAACTGCGTTAAAACTTTATTAAAGCAAACCGAGTGCAAAACCATCATATTACAAACATTAATATCGCAAAGCTAATACCAAAACAAAATCGACATTTTAACATTACTGAAACGACAAATCAAGTATCAACACAAGTACAATGATCAAAAAATTAATAATATTTACAGTATAGCCCAACCCTTTTCAAGTTATCAAAGCAGAGGACTTATTTCAAATAAAGCTTTCATTTAATTGACTTCATTTTGGTTTTGATTACTATCAGATAATCAGCAATACATTGCGTTCCGAAAGTTTTCCTAAGTTCATCGGACTACGCCCATTTATTTATGCGCTTTCAAAAACCGGAGGGTTTTTCCCTTATTGATGATAACCTTTCGTTCGCAGTAACCCACACATTTGTTTATCGCACGTAGGTTATACATTTCTAACAATAGACACGGATATAACAAGAATTTCACAGCCTTTCTAGAAATTTAGTGGCACCAAAATATCTTTAAACAAACAGCAACTCGTTAGTTTGCAATTTGCTCTGATCGAATGAATGAAAGTAAGAAAAATGCAAATATGCTTTGTCTAGTTTTTAGCTGGTGTGCTGACCTCTTTCAAAATTCTATGCTACCTTTTAGGACGTTTGTTATCCTTCCCCCAAGGTACAGCGGTCCGAGAAGGAGGGGGGGGGGAGGGGATTCTTCACACCTCAAGTAAAAGTCCCCTTTCCCACAAGAACATCGCTCATCAAGGGTTCAGAAAGGTTAAATTTTTAGAACCGCTCCTGTTTGTCCTCCAGTTTTAATGTATTACTAATAGAGGAAGTAGTTTGTCATGACGTTTAATCATGTTACCTATGTTCTCACGGTCCATGGTGCAAACCAAGGGGCCTACATTGCGACCCTGTAATTCACGTGTAAAGACTTCTGCCCCTTCTCAAAGACGAACAAAAGATACGAAAATGATGAATAGAAATAAACATGTGATTCAAAGTATACACTTGAGTGAGAATTCAAACACGGAGTACACATGAACAATGAAACAACCGCACAGCCATTGCTGCACTTTGCTACCTTAAATATTGCACAAAATAACGGACAATGCAAAACGTAATAATACTGTAAAATCTCGAACACCAGAATCTTAGAACAATTAAGAAACATACAAACATGTTTACACACCAATAATGTACACATATATCAATACCAACCAATAAGAAATACAAGTGACATATATATTCTGAACGGGATTAAACTACAAATTCGAAAACGAATATGAAAATGATTTCAATTGACACAAGTCTGCTTTTGATGATTTGACAAGTTTGCAATAATATACAGTTCAAAGTCATTTTGAAGGTGTATACAAAATTTGTTTCATTATAATGCGTACAAAAAGCCTCAATCTTTACGATCAGAGAAAAATAAGATGAAAAATTGAATGTTTAATAAGATATGTAATTTAGAATTGAAACAAAATTATGATAAGTTTTACTTCCAGCCTAGCACCCTTCTTTCAGAATTATATACCCTATCGTATGTTAAATGAAATACATGTTATCATTGTTTGACAATGATAATGACCATAGTTATATCAATATTGATAATCACAGTTATGATGATAATAACAGAGGATAATATTGATGATAATGATACAAATAATCATAATAACTGAGTCTGATTAACCAAGGGTAGACCTTGCAATTATCATTAACCCAGCAATTGCCAGTTGCCCATTTACACTGATTTGATTTGTTGACAAATGACGTTTGATTGGTATCGGGTTGGGATCCAAACTTTCAACAGTGTCAACCCATGGATTGGAAGTCAAGTAAACGAACCACTATACCACGAAACTTGTTTAAAGATGTGATTTGGGCTATGATTTAGTGTTTTTTGAAATAGTAACGAAAGGGCCACCTTTTGGTTTTCTTCGATTTTCGCTCAAATGTTTCGTTTGTTCATCAGAATATTTACGTGTATTATTCCCATCCGACAATAAATAAATAAATTTATCTTTCGTATACCTTTTTACATTTTACACTGTACAAATGTACTCAAATGAACTTGCTTGGAATATTTCAAATAGCTCTTCCAAATAAATTACACGAGTTAGCTTGAAATACTTCAAATAGAGTTTTGCATGTTTGAGAGTTCAACTTTTCATATCAATACAAACAAATTTTCCTCCGAGATTTTCGAAAGAAGAGGGAAGGAAGGTTTATATATATCCGGGCCTTCAAACGTACTTTGGACAAAGACGAATGCTCATGCCGAAAGTCTACGCCCAGATTAATGCCAATGACGTCATAAAGGTCACAGGTCGGGTCACATCACCGACGTAGGCTGTAGCTGAACAGCTAAACAAATTTGAGGTCTTACACAAAATATGTTGTATCAAGACCAATAGTTCAACTCTCAAACATGTATCACCACAATACAAATTTATCTTTACAAACCACAGATTGTTTGCATATTAACATGAATTTAACCAGCACCGTTCTTTCGCCTCAATGTGCTTAATATGACTTGCACACTAGTTTGGAAAATAGAAGGCATTGGAAAAATAAACCCGTGAAAGTGCGAAAATAGATTTTTTGTTTGTTTTCTGGTAGCAAGAATAGAACTCATCTTGATGATGAATTTATCATTAGGATATAGATCTAAAGAAATGATCTGGGTGACTTTAGTTCACGCCCTCCTGTTCCGCTCGAATTCTTGCCGTCTGTAAAACAAACATGAATATTATTTTCAAGGACAATATTTCTTTGCGAGCATGATTAAATCATAATCTATGCTTGTTCTTGTCTCAAACTCATATAATGATCAAAGATCTGTCAAAAGTTGTCTTGAAAATAACCCTTAAATAGGGAGTCCATGACAAAATCAAGTAAACTAAGATTCCGTTATTCTATCCTAAAGGCAGATCAGTCAAATATTGGAAAAGTCTAAAGAATTAATAATTGTTTGAAGAAAACAATTCCTTCACGCTAAGTGAACAGGCTCTGAGCTGTGATGTGCATATGTGGATAAATGTCCATTTTGTTCAGGAAAAATTTAATCGCATCCCGAACTTATGGGCTAGTTGGTTCGTTTGCTTGTATTAACTGACCGCTAAGAAAGCACGTGTATGCTTGTAGGTACGCACACAGGGGACCTACGGTTTTTACTTATGTCTTCCTCTCCGAATTACTTGGTAAAGAGGATAAATGTCTTACCAAAGGGCATTATCATTATCTAATTGGATTCGAACCCGGGACCTCCCTGTTACCGGACCACTGCTCTACAACTGACAAATCGCGCCCCACTCAATAGGCGATCTTCTACGCAATGAATTTAGCTTTTTGTTTAACCGACAATGAATTTTAATCTAGAAAAAAAGTTCATTAATACCTCTCTCAGCTTCTCTTTGATCTGATCCTCCTTCAACTTCTGTTCTTCGTACCGATAGAGGGCGGACCGCAACGGCTCTACAACTGAATCATTCAGCTGAGTGAAAAGCTGTTAAAATGAATGAAAGTGATTTACATGTATGTCAATGAGTTAAACTCACACAGGCTGCTTACATTACATAATATTAAGTGTAAATACACTTCAATACTCCTGCCATAATCCAAACAGGTTTTGTTTTATTTTAACTAAAATAATGTTATGTTTACCTTCTGCGCATAATCGACTCTATGCTTTTAGACCGAGGCATAACGGAAACTAAAATGATCGAACGAACAATCGCCTATTTGAATGTATTTTTGAAGCCGTACAAACTGTTGGGCTCTTTTGTCGTTAATACACTATAGATAAATGTGTCTATCAAGAGCGAAGCAATTGAATGTATAATTGTCTTTGTCCCCGAAGCACATAAGTCTAGCATGCCTGTAAAAGAGCATCGCTCCGGATTTTCTTTCGTTTTAAAGCCTTTTCTTTTATTTCTAATTTTAGAGTCTTATTTTTGCATTCAGTTCTTCCTTGTACTCATGAACATGCATCGTAAAGCTATAGTGCAGCATTTAAATTTTTCAAACTGATGTTTCGTCTCCAGGGAACATATGGTGTGTGTGCTTCTATAATTCAACCAAAGCGGATGTAGATGATAATGCTAGTGGTCATAAAAAGAGCACCATCTTCCTTGGGTCACAAAAGTGTCACAGAAGTGCGTGCTTGGAATCGAACCCACGTCCATGGCATCTGTAATCTTGTGTTTATACACGTCTACAATCCACTCGACTACAACTAACCCTCGGTATTCAACTCTTTCTAATTATGCCATACTCATAATCTCCTGTGCCACATTGCCTTTATCATGGCATATAATATAATATGAATAATATCCTGCTTTTATATAGCGCGTACTACATCGATACAGATAAAGTATTACCCCAGTCGTCGGATTCAGGCTAGCCCACGCACAATGTATGCACATTCCTCCACTCCCTGGGGAGCATTCCAGCCAGACTTTTCCAAGTGCAGGTTTAATATATGCCTGCGTTGGAGCTAATCACGTCCGTAATCGAGCAAATATTGATACGCTTTTTTAGATGCACAAAGCGATCATTTTGTTAAACTAGTACATATTTGCCGACACGCCTGGCAAACAAAGCACCGGTCAATTGGCACAGGTGCAAAATGAAAGGTCAAAACAAAAAACAAAAATGAAGAAGAATCTCACATTCGCCACCACCTCAAACATGGGGATGAGAACGAACTTGATGAATCCGACTTGAGCTGTGGGCTTCGTCACCTTGTCACGGTCCATGAATGATGCTACAGGTAGACCCTCTATCTTCTCCCGATCACTCTAGATTGTGGCAAAAAAAAGGAAAGAAAAGAAAGATAGCTATCAATAATAAATTAATATTTAATGATTTAATATAAATTCAATATCTAATTGATATATTTGAGGTCGTCCCTTGATATGTTGTCGTTGTTGTTGTAGGTGATTGTTTAATGGCGTTCATTCAATATTGAATATATACGCCATAAATCTCTTCAATTTTATAAGAAATCGATTTTACATAAGAAAACTGAGAAATAAGATTTGTAATGATAAAATNTCCTTGATATGTTTCACTAGACATGGCTTCCTATATAAAGCATATTGTATCGTGTATAAACAATGATAATGCTCAATATATTATCAACATCTTTCCTTTATTGGGGAAGGGGGCAAATCTAATCATTGTATTATAAACTTACTTTCTTTTTGATTATTAAATTAGCACAGGATAGCATTCGTGACATTTCAAATTTCTCTTGCGATATTTCCCTTATTAAATGTATGCTCTCCGTCTTTTGACAAATCATCTTCATTAGCAGCCAAACTACAGTTATTTATCACCAAGTAACATACGTGGCACAACTATTATGGTTTATGATATAAATGTTATTGTCTCCCCTTTGTCTTTTTTTATGATGGAAATACGTCGCCCTGAACTTAAATATGTATGTAGTTTATGTGAAGTATTTTGGTGTGTGTGGTTAACATTATTCATATAGTTTGTATGGACGAAATATTGATATGTTTCAATAATGTTTGATAAAATACAATCCAATATAAGAACACATACTGAAAAAAGCCCCGTCAAGCCATGAATATACACACTCTTTAGTCTTTACTGACCTGCATAAAATATTCCTCCAGTAAGCAATCCACCCAGGGCTCCGAAACATCAGACGGTCGAACCTCGTTAGAGATATCACAGCACTTGATCAATACCATTCGAAGCTGTAGAAAAAGGTCACATTGGAAAAAATAAATAAACATTATAAGGCTATTTCATATTGATAATACTTGTGTTGAAATATTCAACTAATACAACATGTTATCAATATGTGATTTTGTTTTACTACTTGAAATGCCTATTCAATATTTATCCTTAAAATGTAACATATAAATCGTTCCCAGTTTCAAGTTAGAGGAATCAACCTAAATTTGTTTTCCAAAGTTTTTTCCCAAATTGCGAACAGTCCGACAGCGTTTGTCGATCTAGCAAGGGGCACAAGTCGCAATCAGTGAATTTAAAGCAAAGTTTACGGCTGTCAATGCTGACGGGGAAGGGTGTTCTGTCGTGTTTTTCATATCCCCTCCCCCCTCTACGATAGCTTGAATGAAATGAAAATCGCTGGACTAAAGAGGTAATTCTGAAATTTAAGGGGTAATTCGGCCTTGGAACCCGTCCATTAGCAGTTTCGCAATCAGAACGAAAATTGCCAACATTAATTCCGGTTGGACTTGATGTCATGGATCACAACTACACTATAATATTTGAATTATTTATTTAATATTAATCAACATGTATAACAAGAATGTAATATCAACCCATATGCAATTAGCGCGCATAATATTGGAAATTCTCGATGCTCTTTATTCTAGCAAGCAATCGGGCCTGGTTGTGTTTTATAAAGCTGTGCGTAATGTTACGCATGACTTTACGAACGACTTGACCATGAAGAGCTAAATGGGATTCTCTAATCCATTCAATAAGCCATTTTTGTAATATAATCAAATTTAATGCAAAAATTCTTTGTTATTAAAGTGCCTCAGTACATATTTTTTCATTCACCTGAAAAGAGTAATAGTATTTCAATAGACAGAATCCTAACTGCATACATTAGTTGTTGCCAGGTTGGACAAAAAGTATGGCTTGATCTACCTAGTAACACTCAATATATGCAGTTTGCATTCTTACCATTGAAATACTGTTATTCTGGTGAATGAAATAACTTATATTGAGGCATTTCACAAAGACTTATGAATTAGATTTATTTCATTACGAAAGTGGCCTATTGCATAAATTAAAGTTGAAATATGAAGATGCAGATAAACCTTATCATTATCAACAAAATATTTTAAAGCAATGTGTATTTTTGGCAACAATTTAATTGAGATTATGGGAAATACAGTAACACTTTGTTAAAAATGTATCAGGAAAAACTATAGGCATCCCATCTGGCTCTTCATACTCAAATCATTTGTAAATTCATTTGTAACTTTAAGCACAGCATCAAGAAACACCCCCTGGATGAATGAGAATACTAACGTAGTTGAGATGTTCCTGGTTCGAGAAGTCGAAACCACTTTCGACCTGGGCTTTGAAATGGTCCAGGATCTCCGAGTGACGGGCCATATCGGTTGCCATGATCAACATGATGATACCCTGCCATAAACCAAAAAAATGTATTTGTATGAATTTTGTTGTAATCTGTTATATTTCAAAACGGTAACCAAAAAATAAATCCAGTAACGAATATACAAAGCCTATACAAAATCCAAATTTTTCAGGAACGCCTTAAATATTTTGAAAGAGGTACGTGAATTTGGTTTCCGAATCCAAAAGTGAGTTTACATTAATTCAATGAATACTTTTCAAAAAAAGTCATATACAGTCTTAATGTCAAAGGCAATGATTTTCATTAAATTATGACAAAATTGCAAATACTCCTAATTCTAGTTTATTAACCTTTTCCATCAACGTTAAAATAATTTATTAAAAACACATGAGAGGATTTGTTACGGCGAACATATTTTAGGCATAGACAGTTAAGGGAGCATGAAAAGGGAACACATCCAAACGAAGTCAGTACTTACTATAATACTGTGAAGAACACTTTCCTTTAATTTCACTTAATAAGTGGACTACGAAAGGTTTAAGCATATCTATATTCAAAGCTATTTTGATTCGGAGTAAACTATGGCAACTTAATGGTCATCAAAAGAAGAGAACAGGGCTCCGTTTCACAAAACTTGTCATCAGTGACAAATGACAGTTTTTGTTATAAGCTACTGAAATCCTTGCTTCTGATTGGTTATCTGCAGATTTGTCACTAATATGATTTGCCATTTGTCATGAAAAAAATGCTTCGAGTAACACCCCTCCTGCACTTGTTATGTACCTGCCGAATATCCTTGAACTGTTCTTCCGGCACGTTCCTGAAGATGTTGCATTCAGGGTTGCTGATGATCTTGAAGGCCACTGCGCAATGGTGGTTCTCAAGAGGTGATATGTCGTTGTATCGGATAGCCAGGTCGGTTCGAGCATTTATCTGATATCTGTATCCAGAATATTGAATATAAGAGAAAAAATTGTTACCTAATGCTCTGTGACAATGGCTCTCTATTTCGTTTGCAAAACGAAAACAATACTCGAAAACGGATTCTAAATTCTGGGATCTGCCGAGTAGGCCGTTTCAAAATGGTGGGTTTAAGATGAGAATAATGGTCGTTATTTCGAATAGCTAGGTAAGTAAGAACGTAAATCTGGTATATTTATCTTTATGTGTTGTATTCCATTTTATGGAATTATTTCAACGAATTATTTTTAAAAATCGATCAAAATGATAATAACAAAGAAATTACTATGGTTTCTATGTATGGCTTTACAGGCTATCTAGTTTGGCCAGGAGGGATTAGACGTTCCTGCGTTGTCACTGGCAGGTGGTTATCTCATCAAATCAGATCTCAACTAACATACGAAAAAGGGGACCATGGGGGATCAATGGGTACCACCGTTAGAGGGCGCAAGTAGCTACACGTAGTTCAGTGTGGATTTAAAGCCTTTTATAACACCACAACAAAATTGTATGAATACATACGTGTTGTTGAACCCAGGGTGATCCAAATCGTGGCACACCGCCGCTGTGAGTAGGATGCCCAGATCCGAGAGGCACACCTTGGACTGCAGGTCGCACAGGTAGATCATCCCGTACATCATCTGCGTCACGCAGAAGCAGTGGCGAAAGTTGTGGAACGGGTTGTTGCGGTAGTTCTCCTGGACACAAAGCTGGAGGTCAAAGGTCATTAGTGTACAGTGACCAGGTCCCCGTGGAGTGAAAATTTGCATTGATAGATTACTTTGCAATCAATGAAAACTTCCATTGGAACCTTGATTTGTTGGGCTGTCGAGTAATGTTGCCAAGGTAGTTACTATTGACAGCAAAGTTACCGCCAGTGATAAGTTTTATTTAACAGGGGTCTGTTATTTGCTTCTGCGTTTACATCAACTTTGTAAATAATGTAAATGTTATATCTGTCATTTTATCAATAAATAATTAAATAACTAAATCATTTTCTATATGATTGGAATTACGAAAGCAGGGGACCGATGCCTTTAAGTCTTTCCCGAGAGACTTGATAATGAGGATTAACGCATTACTAAAGGGCACAGGCGCATTGACTTGGTTTCGAACCCTGGACCTCTTCTTTACGAGATCACCGCTCCACCACCGAGCCATTGCACCTCCTTGAATGCACATCATGCTTACCAGAAATCGCCGAAGAACTATCGGATTCATGTGAAACTCGTTCACTAAGCCCAGCTCATGGTACATGTGTTCAAGAAGACAGAGCATCTGTTTAAGAAATAGAAATCGGCAAATTTCGGTGATTATTGAGAAATACAGTTGACAGCTAAATAATTCATACCCCTTGTAGATGTGATGTGTAAGTCATGAATAAAATGTGATCTGGTTTCAATTTAAAGATAAACCACAGTTCTGGCAATAAAAATGAATAAAAAATTCTCACGTAATCAAACGAAACTTACACTGAATGTTCAAGATTACAAATAAATGACACGTGCCAAACAATTTTGGAAGAAGATGTATACTGGTTGAGTAATGAGCATAAAAAGACAAAGAAATCAAGGTAGTACTAGCCCCGACACCATGTGTGTTGTCCCATGTATAGCTTTCTGTGTACAGTGCTTGTTACTGTACCAACAATCGGCCAAATTTATTATGATTTTGATGACTCCAGAGCCTTGCAGTGCACACCAATAATTACATGCAACATGATCAACTGTTTCTGATCCATTCCACACCTTTTCTTTCACAATGCAATCACATTACCAGAACTCACCTTTATCTTTAAGCTTATATAATTAAGTATTCTTTCGTAAAGATTATGTCAAATGGGACAAATCAACTTTTCCCATAATTAAAGCATATCAGTAACAAACTTGGTAACGGTATGAATAACTTAGTTGGTGTCAGTATGTGTTTTGTATTCTTATCATTGAAATTAAGATATTCAAACGTACATCTCCCTCACGGGTTTAAAAGAATCGCACACATCTGAACTGACCTTTTACCAATAAATAAAACCCCCTCCCCCTCTCCTACCCCGTTTGTCGGAGAGTCGTAAGGTGTCCAATAAACCTGCTGAATCAATATAAATTGATTAAATGTTCCTCTCGAGGGCTTCGATGGATGTTCATGAAAATATGGAACCAACAAATATCCCTAGTTTTCGACGTTGAAACGAATATTAAGGGAGGACAGGGCACATATTCATTTTTAACTAATAGCAGAACAGACAATTTCATGAAAATTTGTATATTGATACTGAAATATATTGTGTACCATTAGGCGTTTAACAAAACGTATAATCATAGAGCAGTGGGGTTTCAAGGAAATATGGTAAAATGTCCTGTTAACAGAAACGTTTTGTTACACAACTGATACATCGTGTAGGAAAAACAAGTTGCTTTATTTGTAGAAGGTTATGTAATTATGCCCTGTTGTGCTTCTGAAATACAGTTAATTAGCGACTAATCAACATGAATATCCAGGCGACGCGGTGGACTGATGCTAATTAGTGAATTGAACGAGTTCCGCATGCTGTAATACTAGTCTGCATACACATACCCTAGTTTGACACTTTATTACACAATTCCATTGGGTCATGAGCAGAGCCTAGCTCTGTCAATCTCTGGCTGAGTTTAGGGGCAGTTTATTAGGCAGGGAGATGACATCTCCCTGGTTTAAGTACATAGCCTATTGGGTACACCTCCCTGACTAGACCGTGTATTCGGCGTAGTCTCTAAGTTCTGACACAATCTAGGGTTTGTGCCTGCAAACTACTAAACATTATGAATGACTAGTTGGTGTTTTCTTATATATCCCCCCCCCCCCACTCAGTGTTATTTATGGTACGCATATGCGTGTTCCAAAACACCCCTAATCCCGGTGTGTAAAATCAATTTTGTGTACTACGAGCCGGACTTTGGTGCGTGAAAAGTTCCCCTTACCGGACATGTTACCGGACATATATACATGTTCTCCTTTGTCTTTAAACGGATCGGAGAACGCACCTCCCTCTGACAGCCGATTTTATTTATAAACTTGTTTACTATTCTATTATTTATTGGTCTCTTTCTGTATCAGGTATCTGTTTTGTCTAGAATCATCCCCCATACACGTTTTGGAAATATGTAATGATCCAACCCCTTCATTTGTTTTAATGCGTTTTCCACTTAATTGTCTTATCTATATTTGTGAGAAATACTTTATCATATTGTTGGCCTTTGCATGCATTCAATTGAATACAGTGAGTGGTGAAAGAAACTTACCTCATTCGATTCCCAATGCCAAATGTCGAACGTCGGCTTTTTGAGGTACTCCTTTGTCTCGCGAGACAGTGTGTACTGCAATAAAAAGCCAGAGAATAACATGAGACAGATGAATCAAAGGAAGTCTGATTTAACTTCTAAAAAACTATGAGAAAAATATTGAAGCTTTGCGAAGAAAGTGAGGAATGATAGGGGAGATTGGATGCTTTTGTAAAATCGTAGAAGAAATCGTTCGTGGGAGTTGCCACAAATTGACTAGAATCAACAACAGTATAATCGATAATTTCATCATTCCCAAAAGAAGGGAACTTCGGTGTTTTTATGAACTGTCAGGAGTTCAGTTCCTAAACATACTGCGTGCACATTTTGTATGTACCTTGTTTATTGATAAGCACAATCTGCCATCTCACTGGTACAATCTTGTGTATAGATAGCGTAGTACCACAGCAAGGACACGCTTCATTTGAACTTGATATTAAATGCAAAAAAGGAAAAGTGAAAATTCCTGTGTTTTTCTTTAAACATAGCTTTAAGGATGCGAGGCTTTTCGACCGAGCTTTTTTTTTAGGCCGAGTATAGAAATGTAAGAGAAGAAGGAAGTATGGCTTCTTTGAGATGTACCTGAGCTGACGTTTAATTGAGTACAAGATACATCTTCACGTACATTTCATCTTCATGCACTACATGCACAATCCCCATTTTTTTAGAAATTGGTGTCGTATCTTCATCTTCCAGATAATTGAGATAGACCCGTAAAATAGATTCTAATGAAAGCGAGAAAAAAAAAAAACTCAGCACAGAATATCTTTAAAAATCAATGTCTGTTCAAAGAGATTAATTAATTACAGTTGGTAAAAAAAAAAAAAATCAACATTCAAACAAAAACTTCATGTATATGTAACATATTCTGTAAGCATATACTGGAACCGGAAGTAAATTAACATTTTTATTACAAGATAAATTATTGGTTTAAACGGTTCAAATAATTATGTATTGAATTGTATACTGATTGTTGTGCGACAGATGGTGTATACTTGCAAAATACAAAAACAGTTGCCCGTTTTTGATAATATTAGAATTTCGATTATGAATTACTTCAAAAACGAAAAGTATATTGCAAATTCGACTTGTTGAAATAATAAATTCACAAGAAAATGGTGTCAATTTAGGAATTTGTTTACTTAAAATGATATTTTTTCTGTATATGTTTTTCTTTCCATGAGTGTCAGAAATGAATTATTGATTTGTTAGTTTTCAACTCAACAGTTTAACAATACTTGTATCTTGTAATGCCAATTTTATTTATGTTATAAATGTAAATTACCTTGAATATATATTTGTTAATTTGTTTCAAATGAAAATCAATAAAATCCCTGTGGAGGGAAAAAT
>BEXV01001708.1:59248-69838 GCA_003118195.1 Hemicentrotus pulcherrimus
AAAAAAAAAAAAAAAAAAGGGTGTATTTGACTTTCACCCGGGGGTTTCTTTAAAAAGGGGGTGTTTTTCTCTCATCTCTTTGTAATAAAAAAGGGGGTTATAAAATATCTTGAAGTTGAACATAGACAAATTAATGAAATCCTGCAATCAGATTTCAGAAATTCCTGCTAGTTTTGAAAGCTCATTCAGGATTATGAAAAGTACGGTACGGACTTCACAAAATATGTGTGTGTGAGAGAGAGGGAGAGAGAGATAAAAACAAAATGTCGGGCTAGCTAGGCTCGGCATCAAGCCGGGGCATCAAGATTGGGTATGAGACATGGGCCCTGCCAAAATTGTCATGATTGTGACGTATTCGAGCAGGACCCACAGTCTCCTCGTTGTGGATATTGTGGCTACAGGGGGGTACATTGAGCAGTATTCCGAATTTAGGGCGGTTTCCAAGGCAGGAAAAGCCCGTAAAAAGCCCGCAAAAGGGGGGTTCGGAAATGTTGGCAGTACTCAGATATGGGGTCTTTTCAAAAAGAGGGAACAAGCATACGCGTACCCTAAATAACACTGAGTGGGGGCCGGGACTGTTATAAGCTACTGAAATAAAGACATCTGATTGACTGAGAGAAAATTTGTGAAAGAAATTTTGCAGTTGTTATAGATAACAAGTTTTATGAAACGGGCCCCTGATCACCTTCCAAGTTTGGCCATTTCTGTATAATATGGGCTTGTATCATCTGCATGGTTGGGGATCTCAACAGATTCTCACTGCTTAAAAATAAACATTGAGAGAACGACATTTAGGATCGAGGCAAAAGCCAAGGCGTAACTAGCGCCAAGCCCTTCAGCCGAGGACACCAGATCACAACCGCGCGGTGTAGTACTGTCTGCGAGAGGGGAAGGCGGAGCGCAGTTTTCGGCGCCGTCACAGACGCAGAGGGTAACGCCAGAGATGCTCTCGAAAGTCAAATCCTCTCCATATGACACCACGGCCATCGAATCAGCCGCTTTCAAGTACTGTTCAGCACTGGCTTTGTCGAGGCACGCATCTCCCTGGGGGATCAAGGAAGCACCTTCTGGGGATGCACAGCCACGTTGCTCCTTCGTCAGTATCACGTTAGGCCCTACATTTGAAATCAGATAAGATAAGACGATATATAATTATAATAACGACAACTACTTGTTATAGTTCAATTCCAGTTTTATAACATCAATTTTGCATGTTGGAATACATATCGTGAAAATTATTTACAGATGGCATCTTCTCTAAAAAGCAAACGATTGCCTATCATCGACATGCAAATCGAAATTATATTTGTTATATACTGAGTTGTTCAATTCATACGTAATTGAAATAAGACATGGCGCGTGGGGCATCATGTACCTGACATCAGGATGCGTTACCGAGTTATTTGTGTTGCTATGTGGGGGTATAGGAAGTGGGGAATCCAGGGGGCGGGCACCCTCCCCTTTGAAACACGGGTAAAAACGCTTATTCAACGGCTGGCTGTTTCGCCAATAAATATTCTCTCACGAATTGGGCCCCCTCTTTGGCCCTCTCCCCTGCCGCCGGCTGCGCAAATTTTGTTTAACAACTGTTGAGCCACTTCAATCAAATATACTGTGAAAACGACTAGACACAGAGTCTAGCATTACCCTTAGCAGTTTTGTTGGACTGTTGGAGCTGTACATGTGTACATGTTCATTATTTGTTTCGGGTTAAATCTATCCTCTTTTCTCTTCCACTATGTACTTATGTGTTCTCCTTCAGTCTATCCTCTTCTCTTTTGTCATGTATTTCTTTTTTCTTCAATCTATCATTTTTCTTCTTCGTTATTTCTTTGTTTTTCCTTCAATCTATCCCCAAGTTCTGCTTCGATTGTATTTCTTTTGTTCTTCATTCTAACCTCTTCTCTTTTATTGTATGTATTTCTTTGTTTCTCCTTCAATCTGTTCTTTTCTCCTTCGTAATCTATCTTTAATTGTTTTAAACTGATAGATTCCCTTCCTTCTTTATGTATTTCCCTGTTTTCCTTAGTTTAGATGTATGATCCTGGTAGCTCTTCAAATTTGTATTTCTATGTGTTCTACCTTTGACTTTTCTCTTCTCTTTCCTTATGTATGTCATTGATTTTCCTTCTCCATATCCTGGTTTTCCCCTTTCTATTAAATCTTCCCTTCCCTGGGTGTACGTGCTTGCACATGGTGCGCTGACGACTTAGACTCTTTCACCAGAGTACTTCTTGGATTTTTTTTCGCGAAAATGGCTAAACAGTCGTGTAAAAAAATATATATGCACTGGCACTTCTTGAAACTACTTGCGTCTTGGTGCCTTTACAAGTTTGTACAACGCTGTCACTAACGCCTTAGATTTTAAAAAGCCTATGCTATCAAAGCAGGAACTTGTTTTTATCATTGAAACCCTTGTTTTCGAATGGTTGAGAGTAAATTTATTATACAACTTTGGCATTTGTTATTGATATTGGGTGGTATTCCATTAGCACGTATGCTGATTACACACTTTTTTTTTGTCCACATTGTTATGGACTGCATGTTGCCAACTCATTTACCGTGTACAGATTATTTTAATCCTTCAATGAAAAGTGTCCAAAAATTAATTTTGCAATGAAAAGGGAAGAAAAAGATAATGAGTATGAACTGAATTTCTTCTTCGGTAGATTATCTTTGCCATGAATATGGAATGAGGAAGATAAACACCTAGCACTCCATAAAAGTGTGAACTAAAATTCCTGTTCAGTCTGGATTAAGTCCCGGCTTTAATGATTAATGGCAGTATACAGAAGCAGGGCCGAAGAATGTAAACCAAAATGACGTTCGTGACACTATACCACTTGTCATTTTGTAAGTATTGTTATAAGATGTCATTGTGCGTGAATGACTGCGTCAGTCATTGACGCAACCCTGTGTCAGCAACGGTGCCTATTGCGCGGTGCAAGCCGATAGTGACGCTCACCTGAGTCACGGCTATAGGAGGAGTTGACTTCCACTGAGATACAGCTGGATACGCCTTCAGGACACGTCACATTGGTCGGGTTATCTGAACAGGAGGGAATCTGAGCGTCGGCAGCGATGGCGACATCACTCTCCGAAGTTATATCCATGCAAGTGACACACGTTATAGCACTGCTGGGTTCTGTTAAACGAGAAAAAAAGAGTGAAAAAAAGCAGGTTGGCATAAACTCTCTTTATAGTGATCGCTTTATAGCGTGACTTTGAGTAGCGATCGCAGCGCCAAAGCTTATTGCACTCACCTGAGTGTGTAAACTTCCATGTATCGGCGCGTATGGTACAATAGCTTATGATGAAAACAAAATTATCTGTGAATGACATATCCAGAGAGTCTCGTCCAACAGTCGAGTTTTTCCGTCCCCCTTATCAAGCGTTGCCAATATCCAAATTGATCCCCCTTCTCATTATTTTTGGCAATTGTGTCAACAATTTTATAGATTTTGCACGGATATGTATTTGTATGATCAGTATTATTTCAATGGTTATTATCATTAATATTGTAATAATTATTCTTAGTATTAGTGGTAGTAGTACGACTACCAGTAGTAGAAGTGGCAATATAAGTAGCAGGAGAATGTTTTCTTCTATTCATCGATTTATTAATGTAGTCTCCTCTTTTTATTCTTCATCGTTTTTCTCCCTCTTCTTCTACGTCCTACTCCCTCTTCTTCTACGTCCTCCTTTTTCCTTCTTTCTTATTTGCATTCTTCTTCTTCTCCATTTAAACATAAAGTACGGACATGCAACATTCTATAAATTAACAGCAACATTATTCAACGAGCGCCGACAATCCTATCAGATAGAGATTGGTCTAGAGAGGATCTTCTTGGAACCCCATGACTATTGACACTAGGGCGCGAACGTGCGCGTGTGTCGCAACTTTCACTCTCAATACGCCATGGTGCAGCTACTATTTACCTGGGGCAGGCTCGGTCGACGGAACGACCTGTGGGGGCGGGGTCGGAACGACTGGTAAGGGCGGGGTACACAAGTCATCGCTGTCGCACACACAAAAGCTTAGGCTGGAATTCAGGTACATCGCACGAAGATGGGTAGGAAGCACGGTGAATGGGTCTGGCAAACCTGCTCGGATTTCTTCGATTGACGCATCGTCTAAGCATAGGTCTCCGCTCTGGATCAAGTGGCTATACTTCTGGGTGTTGCATCCTCGTTCTACATCCGTCATGACGATGAGACCTTCTGCAAACCGATACATTATACCATGTTATATTTAGGACGATAATGATTATAATCATAATCAACATAACGATAATAATGATAATGATCGTGACCAAAATGAACATAATTAGGTTTATTTCCTCTGCCCAAAACCAATACAATTTAGACAAAAAATGTGTGTGTCTTAAATCTGTATTTCAGTGATCTTTGAGGTGCTCTTACGCAACGTCGAAGATCACTCCGTGAACTCACAAGCAGTCGCGTATTACACGTTACCCTAAGTAGAAATTTCTACTACTAGTCAAACAGCCTTTTAACCTCTGCATTAGATGCCATTGGTGAACTTTGTATTTCCAGTGATGATGTCGGAGAAAGTGTCATTAACATATTAATTAATAAAGTGTTCTTATATTAACTAACTGCTGCTTAAAGTTGATGTTAAAGTTCATCAGTACTAGTGTACAGGAGGGATTGGAGTACCACGCAATGTAATTGGACAGGTGGTAACTCAGCTCTCAATTAACATAATTAGGAAAAAGAGGATCATGGGGACAGATGGTCACCGATTAGACAGTGTGTGTTATATAGAGGGCGCACGTACATGTAGCTATAAGTAGTGCAGTGGAACTTTACATGTCTTTGTCAGGTAGCTTGTGACATCTTAATCGCAATCTGCCTCTCGATACTTCGTACATGATTCCATAGCGAAGCTCGTCAGTTTTCTAAAGACCTCATCGTTATGGTTTCTTTGCTTGTCTGGTTTCTGAAATATATATTATAGTTTTTTCTTACCTGTCTCGTGCATGAAGTTAAACTTAAAGATCATTGTTCCGCAGCTGGCATTTCCTTTGCAATCTGACTCGGTAGGCTTATTACATGAGTTTACAGCGATACTTGAAATGTTCAAAGCCTCGTCGTTGGTCGAATATACCGATTGACAGTGGTTGCAGGTTAGGGCCTCCCCTGCATTTAGAAAAGGAAGATTTGTTTTTCATTGATGGTACTCTATCACTTAACCCGTTGACAAATTAATTCAGAGACCTTTTGTTTCATTTAGGTATTGATGGGTTAAAACATATTATTTAAAAATACATTTAATATATATACATATATATATATATATATATATCGTTGACCAAAATCTGCTTGAACATCATGTCTGAAGAGTACATTCGGTCAGGCCCATGCATTATATTCCAAGTTAATGAAATAATTTTGGATTCATTTCTTTGTTTTGCAAGAAGCCAGTGTAGTACAATAAGTATAATAATTATTGCGTTGTGGAGCTTTCTATCACTTGAAAGGACACGTGTTGGCTGCGTCATTCTGAGCATAATGTTATATTTCATACTCTATTGTATTCTATATTATATTTTATAATATTATATAATATTGTTCCTTGAATGCTTAAGTGCCTTATTATTGGAACTCAGCTATATACGGCCGTAGTAATAATGTGATACATTTTATTAAGTGCAGTAAAGTATATATATGTATATGATATAATGAAGTAACTGCCCTTTATTAATAGACCCATCATAATTATTTATTGTTAATATCATATATCATATACTTTCGTTTTATATTGAATTGTAGATTATATCATATGAAATTATGTATTATATTGCAATACTTATTATATTATTTTGAAAATGTCACATGATGCTGCATTAAATCCAGGGATAAGGTAATTACCCATGTCTGAGTATGTTGACATCAAAGCATGATCAGTTAATATTACCCAGTGCACTTTTGCATACAAGTACCAGCAAATAGTCATTGTTAATTGCAATTATAACGACTGTACTGTTGAAGGCCATTGTGACCGGGGAGAAAGAAAAAAAAATCAAATGCAAGCTGGGAAAAAAAAATCATACTGCACAGCAAGGGCGGCTATCTCGGGGGACGATGGGTACGTCCTCCACCCCCCTTAAATTTTGTTAAGGAGGGTTCCCACCCCCGGAAAATGTGAAAAAGTGCCCACACAAAAAGGTATAGCAAATACTGACTGAAGACTGCAAGGCACCTTTAAGCTCTGGAGGGCCCAAAAGTGCAGCGTTTAGACTAATAATAATGCAAAAATCTTCTCACTCTGTCGCTATTCCCCTTTGCATAATATCCTTCAAAATGTACAAGTAAATATTAAAGGAAATATGAACTTCGTAGGTATTACGTAACCACAGTATAGACTGATTTGTAACATGGCCCTTTAATGGCAAAGATGTTTTTATTATATTTGATTACATTACTAGAATGGCCTATTGCCACGGATGACAATTGATAAAAATGCATACCATACAATGTTAACCAGAAAATGTTTTCAGCAACTAGGCAGAATAGAATATTCAGGATAACATGATGAACTTTTCAGAATACGAAAGTATAACAGTTTTATTTCCACAGTCGTGTTTGCAACGCTCAATGAATGTCCACTGTAATTTATTCCTAATTTGCTTTGTTATTACTGCTGATAAGAGTAAATTGATGAGAAATTACGAATTTTTAAGAACAAATTTGGCTTGATAAAAGGCTTCCCATATTTTGTTACATCACTATTCCTCTATGTTCAACATGTCAATCATTTTTTGAGTATGCATTTCCTTGTTAAATCTTATATATGAGACAATCTTCTTATTGAAACCAAATTGTGTCACTTAAGATTCAAAGGTTTTTAGACAGGTGTGATAAGGACTGTAAATATAACTTTGAGTTAGGATTTATCGGGTACACATTCATAAAAACACACACAAAACAGATCAAACAAATTCCACATTACACATTTTCCCAACATAGTGAAAAATTATCGTTTTTTGACAATCTTCGCAAACATCCAAGCAAATAACCCCTTTTTGCGCGCAATTTCTAACAACCATGCGTACACAGAGAAACCTGCATTGATACCACCTGACAAACAGAAAAGAAGAAGAAGAGGGTTGAATCTGGTTTGGGGATACCAGCAGCTATCAAGTCTCTCTTATCTCAAGCATCCTTATTACCATGATAACGATATATTACATTTCCTCTTCAGTAATATATAGTACACTTACATTAATTAAAAGCCTCTTTGAGATGCGCAGCTGTAATCTGCAGCAGGTTTTATTTGTTTCATTTTTTATGACATAAATTTGTTAGGCTTCTTATCTCTGTAACTTATTTAGACAATTGAAGACCAATTTCGATACTAAATAATGATTATAAAATTACGGCAAGAGTACTGTCTAAAAGACTTAAACATATTTTTATCAAGTATCATTTCAACTGATCAAAGAGGATTTATAAAGAAAAGATCCGTAGCAGAAAACATACGATTAATACAAGATGTGATCGAATATTTGAAGACATTCAATAGTTCAGGGATTATATTTTTTTTAGGATCAAAAAAAAAAAAAAAAGCATTCGACAATGTATTCCATTTCCCCTTATTTCATGTACTACGTAAATTCAATTTTAAAGAATCTTTTATCACCTGGATAAAGTCATTTATATTGACGCCATCGGTCGTGCAATGAATAATAGATGGATTTCAGAAAGGTTAATTATTGGAAGAGGAGTTCGCCAGGGTTGCCAATTATCGGCATTACTTTTTAACATAGTAGTGGAAATATTAGCATGCAAAATAAGACAATGTCAAAACATTAAAGGGGTTGATATATTCAGTGACGATTTAGGTATTGCAAGTTTTAAAATGTCCCGATATGCAGATGACACGACATTATTCGTGGAATCTGTTAATGAAATAATTATTATGAACGAAATTAACGATTTTAGAGACTATGCAGGTCCGAAAATAAATTGGAATAAGACAGAAGTTATGAATTTGAATATTGCAGATAATTTTGTTCATGATAATGCTTTAATATATAGTTAACCTGTTAAATATTTAGGTGTATATATAGGCTAAAATAAGACACTGGAATGTAAAAGTAGATAACATTCGAAACGTATTAAATATGTCGAAAAATGAGAAATCTTACTTTTATAGTAGAATAATTGTTTAAAAAATTTTAGCGGCGTCACAAATTATGAATACCGCAACTGTTGTACCGGTACAAAAAGATGTTTTTACAGATACTGAACAGATTGTTTTTTGTTTCTCATGGAATTCTAAAAAAAGATAAAATTAAACGTAACGTAATTATAAGTGATATTGAAAATGGAGTAAGAAATGTTCCAAACAAAATTATTCGGAAAAATAGTAACATTACTTTTAAGAAAATAATATTGTTTTGTACCGAGAATCGCAAGATGCCGGTTTATTGAAAATTCATAGTTTGATTACAAATGGTACTTGGAATGACTCTAAAGTATTGAATACAAAATGTGAAAGCTTAAAAGCTCTTATTTAATTCTAAATATACACAGTTAAAACGAGCATTTCCGCAGTTTTGCTCAGAGAGATCAATCTATGTTAATGATTTTGAACACGAATGCGATATTTCGAATATTATAGAATTAGAAACAGGGGATAAACAAAAGATCTACATAAAATTCTGGCAAGTTATGTTTAGAGCCTAATAAATTCATATCGTTTAAGTTACAATTGAGATGTAAACAGAGTGGCAAACCCTCTATTTTATCGGACCAGTATCTAAATATATTTTTCCGATTAGAACCATTATCATAAAAAAAGAGATATCCATGCCAAACGAAGTGAAGATATTTTACTAGAAATATCAATCATAATCATAGACCCGCCTTTTTTGTGTTAAATGATTAGTTCCTACGTCGGTTTTAGAATATTTTCTTTTTAGTTATTAAATTGAAATGTAAAATTGAACGTTTCAGGAATGTCTTGAAATGCATCATGTTCAGAAATGCCGAAGAGTTAAAGTAATTCCTTAACTTGTATTTACCAGCTCCATTAGCTAAAAACCATTGCCCATGATCAAGATTAAAGTTACAAAGTGTCAACTAATTCCCAATCTGACTTGAAGTAAATATGTCAGTGTCGCTTAAAACATTTTACAATGTCTAATACAATTGTTACAAAGTAATGCAGAAAGACAGACAATTTTCATACATAAATTATTACAGGAAAACGTCAACATAAAGCTTGCAACATATATTGTATGTGAATCATGTGCTGTTCTACACTTATGTAATACATACCAAATGTAAAAATGCAGCAAAGTAGCCCAACGACAATATGTAATTTCATCTTGATTTCTGTCAAGGGAAAAGGAAAAAGGAAAATTATGATTAATATGTTTGAATATGAAGGTACTTGTTCTTTATTGGAATGCAAGGGGGTAGTCAATATAGAAATTTAGAGTTGTATTTTCGTTTCTTAAAAACGCTCTGAACCCATTTGGATGAAAAAATCGAGTACAGTATGAATATACAATTCATATGTTTTTTTTTCTTTCCTCGGTAGATACGTTCGAATTTGCATATTTCTAAAACTATTGAAGGTTTATTAAAAAGCGAATAACTAAACATGAGACTAAAAGACTAAAAAGAATAAAATAGTTATAAACAAATAACACCCCGATTGCAAAGGAAGTATAAAGAGGACTGAATGCGCTGTTCTATCGGAGTGTAAAATTTTAGTGGCTTCTTCTTCGAGCACTCTTTGTAAAATGTCTCCTTATTTAATAAAAGGTAACATTTACTTCAGGTTTTTTTTCGGTAATGTTAGACTGTTAGAAATTTATTGGTGACATCTTATTAAACCCATGGTGTGAACAAGAAAACGAAACCAAAAGAAAGTACGAATACAAGCACAGAAATATGCATAGGTGCTCACTTTTCGACCTAGACTAAATACAAGGAATGTATTACGACTTAGGTAATACAACTTTAATTTGTTAAATGAATGATTCAAATTCTAAAACAAATTGGTCAGTTTCTTTTCATTGTACTTTTAAAGTGAAGGAGTGAAGGAAATTATTAGAAAGAGAAGGGGTTATGATGCAACCCAACATGTCACTTACATTTTGTATGTAACACCGACTATAAAGTAAACCGTCCAATGGCTCATCAACTGTTCCGATACTCCTGATTATCTGTACACAACTAAACAGTTAACATGAATGATCACCCGCTTAAATACAAAATCTTTACTTCTGATACGTGGCTAGGGCCTACATATGGGCGGATCCAGATTTTTGCAAAAGGGGTGAGGGAACAATTGAACAAATAATTTGAAGGGGTCTTTTTTTTTTGGTATGCAACATTGATCATGCACTTTTTAAAAGAAGCAGGGGCAGGGCGCCCCACCCCGCCCCCTCTACTTCCTTGATCTACCCAAGTAGGTTATTAGCTGTGAAATGGACGTACGATGTCTACATCTTTATGAAGAAATGTATTTTAGTTTATTTTTTGTTTTCAATAATAATATTTTTTTGTTTTTGTTTACAATTCCAATGTAAATTATAATGGGGGGGGGGG